>JAPVLO010001150.1:0-234179 GCA_027257055.1 Cephalopachus bancanus | reverse complement strand
TCCTTGAGAGAGTATGTGGTAACTCCGTGGTTGTAACCATTGCACTATGATTTCATGAAGCATGGCTCAGGAGCCCCTACACTGTCTCTCTGGAAGGACAGCCTGCTGGGCAGCAGGAAGTCATTGGAGGGCTTGGTGCAGCCAATCTATCCATACTATGAATGTGCCTTCCATGAAATTGAAACGATTGCCTGGAAGTTGTCAAATGTGCCATAATGAAGGGTTTTTATTTTTATTTATTTATTTTTTGTTTGTTTTGTTTTGTTTTGTTTTTTTGGGTTTTTTTTTTAGTTGGAGTCTCACTCTGTTGCCCAGACTGGAGTGCAGTGGCATGCTCCCGGCCACCGCAGCCTCGTCCTGCTGGGCTCCGGCAATCCTTCTGCCTCAGCCTTCCAAGTAGCTGGAACTACAGGCGCGCGCTACCACCCAGGCTAATTTTTATTTATTGTAGAGATGAGGTCTCGCCAAGTTGGCCAGGTGGGTCTCGAACCCGCGGGCTCAGGCAATCCTCTCACCTCGGCCTCCAAAAGTGCTGGGATTACAGGCTGTGCCACCAAGCCCAGCCATGAAGGGTTTTTTAAAAGGCAACTGCTTGTTTGTCTTGATAGTTGGAGGAGAGACATGGTATAGATATAGGGTGGTTGCTTTTTCTATCATCTGTTTTTTCACCAAAGATGATAAAACTATTTGAAGTTTTGACATTTGGTAAGAAGAGTAGTGTCTTTGGATGGAGAGCAACTAGGGAAGGACCAAGTATTACCTGATATTCAAAAAAATTTAAAGGAAAATCTTTTAAAACAGGATTCTTATTGACCTATATATTTTCATACTTGTAAAAAGTGACTGACTAAAACTTGCTATCTGTGGCACAAAAATGAAACTAAAACATTGCTTTATTTTTATAGTGCCAGATAATGTGTGTTCGTTGCGAATACATTGAGAGATTCAATTTCATTGTGTTTTCCTAATCTTAGAGATTGTTTTTATCTTCTTTTAGTTCACCTGCAGCAAGTTTCTAAGGACATCAATAATGTCATAAAGAAAAAAACAGAACTATTAGAAAAAATATCCGTTTCGGAACAGAAGGTATTGATGTTCTTTCAATTTATCTTTTTTCATGGTTTCATTTTAAATTTCTGCTATCTGCCTTAGTTCACTTATCTTGCTACCTCTTCTTTGTTCTAGTGTCTTATTCCATAGGTTGTACAAACTGTCCACATTCAAAACCAGCATCATATATGTAACACACAAGCTTTTTTTACCTGTGTAAGAAGTCATACCCATTGATAGATTGTTCTAGCACTGTAATATTTGAATTCGAATTCCTAAACTACATTTTATGTATATCAATAAATCATAAATATGTTTTCAAGAATTAAAAGACAAAATGAAATTCTCAGTGATGAAGCCTGTAAGATAAGGTAAAAGTCTTTGTTTTGCCTAGATTACATTCTAAAAATAAAATTTAAAATAATGAATAATTCTCAATAGTTCAAAAATTTTATCAAAAAATAACATCGAAACATTTGAGAATGTTAATTAAATTGTGAAGGACATCATTCAAAGTACATGTGACAAGTTTCAATCTGAGAGATGTCAGTATATGTAAAATCAGAATTTAGTAAGTTCTGCTAAGTTTTTCGATAATTTGGCTTTTGAGTTTTTACATCCATTGGCCAAATTAGGATCTACATTTGCTTTTGGTTTCATTACAGTAAAAGTGTAGGTGTCTGGGTGTGGCAACTTCTTTTGAATGATCTAGAATTGCAGTACTAATATCAGAATGCCTCTTTATATTTGAGGGCATAGGGAGTAGGTTTTCTGTCTACAACCTATGAGATTATCACAACATTAAGCACTGCCCTTCAGGTTACTTTAAAAAAAGAAAATACATGAAACATGAAGATAATATCTAGTCATCAATCAGTCCCACCCCCATTCTGCATGCTGAACTTAGAATTTCCCATTGAATTGGGAGAATTTTCTGGTGGTTTTTTTTTTTTTTTCACTAAACTTTTAAATATTCCATTAAGAAAGTCATTCCATGAAGAAAAGTTCAGTGAAGGAATTTAACTTGAACAACTTTGCACATTCTCTACTTTCTCCTTGTCGTCTAGTCATCTATTCTGCTATCTCCCAAAGAGTTGAATATTTGGATTCCACCAAGTATGCATGCCTCATGGTGTCTTTCTTTTTCATTGCTTTGTGTGCTTTACATTTGTCCTAGCCCCATGCTAGGAACATCCACTGCTCCATGAGCTATAGCAAGTGCTATGGGATATGTGTACATGTTGTTTAATCTTTTTACCATCTCACCTGGTGCTTCTTCTGAATTGTTTCTATCATATGTGAGTTACTGGAAAAAGAAAATTCTACAGAGAACTTGAAAGTTCTTATTCCATTGAACATTTTAGGAATTTCTCAGGTAAACCACCTCCATTCACTGCAGGATTTGCATTGTATGTATTAGCTTTGATGAGGAAAAGTTCATTCATGTCTTAGAAGATTAAATCATTTGAGATCTAAATGGACAATTATTCTTGGTAATTAAGTCAATGTTGTAAATTTTTTATGTAAGGTTCAAATTTGCCTTAGCAAACCTGTGTGAGGGAAGGAAAAAGGGAATCTGAAGATGAGAATGGATCCAAGGACAATAACTTCACTGAAGATCTAGAAGAAACAGCTAATGAAAAGGAATTTATGGGTGTTTTAAAATTTAGAGAACTGAACATAATTACTTGGTTTTAAAATTTTTAAAATAAAATTTTACCTGTGGTAAAATAGTCATAAGATGATAACAATCTCCATCATGTTTAAATGTACAGTTTATTAAGGTTTCAGTGTATTCACAATGATCATTTTTTTTAACATCTCTTCTCCAATCTTTCTTAAAGTCAGGAGATGGAAATGAAACATCTGAAGATTCGAAGTCGAAGGGCTTGAGGTCCAAAACCTGCATCCTGGAAGGTATGCTCTATTTCCTCCTAACATGAAACCAACTTTGCCCTGGGAAGGGAAACAAGGACTTCCATCTTCAGGATTCTCTCCTTCTCCTTTTCTTACCATAACCAATGTTTCATGTCTAGTTGAACACACAGGAAGTAACAGTGATTCAAATACTTCTGAGTAAAACATGCATCAACTAATGAAGACACTTGGGATTTCCTTTAGAGTCATTTCTGCAATATTTGTGGTTCATTCATGCTGTAAAGAATTGAGCTTTCCCTCCCTGACTTTATTTCCTCCTAGCATGAAACCAACATTGCCCTGGGAATGGAAACAAGGACATCCATCTTCAGGATTCTCTCCTTCTCCTTTTCTTACCATAACCAATGTTTCATGTCTAGTTGAACACACAGGAAGTAACTTTTTTATCCACTCCAGAGTATAAACAAAGCCCAGAAGACAAAGGTGATGACATGTTGAGATTTCTGAAAGCTGAAAATGGTGATGAATTCAAAATCCTGAAAAGAAGAATAGACAGTCTTTATGAAATCTATGAAAAAGAGTAAGTATGATGTTCATGTGTACAGTGATTCAAATACTTCTGAGTAAAACATGCATCAACTAATGAAGACACTTGGAATTTCCTTTAGAGTAATTTCTGCAATATTTGTGGTTCATTCATGCTGTAAAGAATTGTGCTTTCCTCCCTGACTTTATTTCTATAATCTGCAAGTTTTTCCTTCCCTTCATATATTTTCGTTGACTTTTACTTGGGGAAAGAAGAGGTACTGGTACCTATATTGTTAACTTCAATATCTGGATGACCTCTGGGTTCACTTTCACAGTCCTTTAGGTTGTGATCCTATCACATGGTACAGTCCTGCCATATTTTTATTAAATTCAAGTCACAAGGAAAAGTATTTTTTAAAAATTGAGACCTTGTACTCTGCTATCTTGCTGCAGAAAAGATAAGAGTTTACTCTGATCATGCACTTAATTCATTCAGCAATTAGCATCACTCACTGCAGGGTTAGTCCCTAGAGAAGCTGTTCATTTATCCATCTTTTTTCCTAGTGTGTAACTTCTGGGTCCTAACCAAAACCAGTGGACTGCATTAGGGGAAACTTCTTTAACAGACCATGAACTCCATGCATTTTCCTCAAAGCCCCTAAATCTAGGTAAAATCCTCTCAGCTTGCTTGCATCTCTGTAGTCTCTTTTGGAATTTAGTGATTAAACTAGTGGACAGTGGCTTCAACTCCAGGTGAACTTAGTCCTCAGTTTTCATCTTCTCCAACTTGGCCTCATGCTTCTTTACAGGAAGCTAGCATTTGGATGCATTCAATCATGCATTTTATATTCTTTGTTTTTGATAGTTCTCTGGAACATCAGAGTCTTCTGATACACTCACCACACAAAAGCAGAACCTTTTCTTAGCTTCTCACAAGACTCAATTTTAGGTTTCTTTTTCTTATGTGCATGACAGGGATAGTTGTGTCCATACTGTCTAGTTTTTTGTCTTGAATGTTGAGCACCTTTAGGATGGGAGAGTGCCTACTCTCCTTTGTAATCTCACCACCTCACAACACACCCATTGCATTAGGCCACTCCAGAAATCATTTGTTGATGGATTGTCTTTGTGGTTAAGGACTTTCTCTGTTCAGTGTTTTTATTCCTGCTTCCTTGAGTTTTTTCTTTTTTTTTTATCAGTATTTTTTATTATGATATTGTGGGGTACAGTTAAGGGTTAGGTATACAAATATGCTTCGTTCAGGCACCCTTGTTGATAAGAGGTGTCTCCCTGTCCCCAGACAGATATTTACTACCGTTAATCCCATCTGCCTCCCCCTCCCAATAGTTTCTCACCACTGTCAGTCATTTTCTTATAGTATTATGTTGGATGTTCAAGGTCCACTATATGAGTGAGAACATGTGATACTCAGATCTTTGTTTCTGTGAGAGGTCACTCAGTATTATAGACTCTGGCTCCATCCAGGTTGCTGCGAAATTCATGATTTTGTTCTTTTTTATGGCTGCGTAGTATTCCATCATGTATATGTACCACATTTTTTAAATCCAGTTCTCTTTTGATGGACAGCATGGTTGCTTCCAGGTTCTTGCTATTGTGAACAATGCTGCGATAAACATATATGTGCAGGTATCTTTTTTATAGAGTGATTTGAGTTCTTCAGGTTATATTCCTAGTAGAGGGATTGTGGGGTCATATGGGAGGTCAATATTTAGAGCTTTTAGGGTTTGCCATACTGTTTTCCAAAAAGGTTGCAGTAGTTTGCACTTCCACCAACAGTGTAGAAGTGTTCCCTTTTTGCCACACCCTTTCTAGCAACTGTTATTTTTTGAGTTCTTGATAATTGCCATTCTGACTGGAGTTAGGTGGTATCTCAGTGTGGTTTTGATTTGCATCTCCCTGATGATTAGTGAGGTTGACATTTCTTCATGTGTCTGTTGGCTGCTCGAATGCCTTCCTTTGAGAAGTGTCTGTTCATATCTTTTGCCCATTTTATATTGGGGTTATTTGTTTTTTTCTTCTCAGCATGTTTGAGTTCCTTGTAGATCCAAGATGTTAAGCCTTTGTCAGACCTGGAGCTGGGAAATACTTTTGACCAGTCTGTAGGCAGTCTCCCTGCTCTTTTGATGGTTTCTTTGGCTTTGCAGAAGCTTGTCAGTTTAATGAGGTCCCTTTGTCTATCTTATCTCTTATGGCCTGTGGGTTTTGGGTTTTGTTCAGGAATTGGATGCCAGTTCCAATTTCCATGACGGTATGTCCTTCATTTTCTAAGGTTCTTATGGTTTGAGGTTTTACATTTAGGTCTCTGATCCATTTAGAGTTAATTTTTGTGTATGGGGATAGACAGGGGTTCTGTTTCAATCTTCTGCATGTGGTCAGCCAGTTTTCCCAGCACCATTTACTGAATAGGTTCTTCTCTCCCCACTGGTTGGTGGTGGAGGCTTTGTCAAAGATGAGTTGGTTGAGAAATTGAGGTTTTGCTTCTGGGATCTCAATTCCATTACATTGGTCTATATGCCTGTTCCTGTACCACTACCAAGCTGTTTTGATTATTGTAGCTTTATAGTAAAGTTTGAAGTCTGGTAATGTGATACCACCTGCTTTGTTTTTTGTTGCTGAGGATTGTTCTGGCTATTCTTGGTCATTTGTGTTTCCATATGAATTCCTGTGTTGTTTTTTCTAAGTCTGAGAAGAATGTTGCTGGTAATTTGATGGGTATTGCATTAAATCTGTAGATTGCCTTTGGTAAGATGGACATCTTCACAATGTTGGCTCTTCCAATCCATGAGCATGGGATATTTTTCCACTTGTTTGTGTCATCTTTGATTTCTTTGAGCAGTGTTTTGTAGTTTTCATTGTAAAGGTCTTTCACGTTTCTGGTTAGGAAGAGGACAAAGTTTTTCCTTTTTTTTTTTTTGTGGCTATTGTGAATGGAATTGCAGTTTTTATTTGGGTTTCTGTTTGTTTATTATTGGTTTAAAGAAATGCACATTTATGTTATATCTTGCACATTTATGTTATATCCTGAGACTTTGCCAAAGTCCTTTATCAGTGTAAGGAGGTTTTTGACAGATTCTCTTGGACTTTCAAGGTACACAATCATGTGATCTGCAAAGAGAGATAACTTGACTTCCTCTTTTCCTATTTGGATACCCCTGATTGCCTTCTCTTCTCTGATTGCTCTAGCCAGGGCTTCCAATACTAAATTGAACAGGAGGAATGACAGTGGGCATCCTTGTCTTGTTCCAGTTTTCAGGGGAAATGGTTCCAATTTTTGTCTGTTTAGGAGAATGGTGGCTGTGGGTTTATTATAGATGGCTTTTACTATTTTGAGGTATGTTCCCCGTATGCCTAGATGTTCAAGGATTTTTATCAAGAAGGGGTGCTGTGTTTTATCAAAAGCTCTTTCTGCATCTAATGATATAATCATGTGGTTTTTGTTTTGACATTTGTTGATGTATTTAATTACATTTATGGTTTTATGAATGTTGAACCATCCTTGCATCCCAGGGATGAAACCTACTTGGTCATGATGGATGATTTTTGAGATGTGTTGTTGAATCCGGTTCGCGAGAATCTTGTTGAGAATTTTAGCATCTGTGTTCGTCAATGATATGGGCCTATAGTTCTCTTTCTTTGTTGGGTCTTTACCTGACTTGGGTATCAATGTGATGTTAGCGTCACAAAATAATTTGGGGAGAGTTCCATCTTTCTCAATCACCTGTAATACCTTCAGTAGAATTGGTTTCAGCTCCTCTTTAAATGTTTTGTAGAATTCTGCTGGTAAACCATCTGGTCCAGAGCTTTTTTTTTGTAGGTAGTTTCCAATGATATAGTCAATTTCCTTGATTGTTATTGGTCTATTTAGGGTCTCAATTTCTTCTTGTTTCATCCTAGGCAGGTTATGTGATGACAGAAAGGTCTCCATTTCCTTAAGGTTTTCAAGTTTGTTCCCATACAAGTGTACATAGTAGTCTCTAATGATCTTTTGTATTTCTTCAGGATCAGATGTGACTTCATCTTTTGTGTTTCTGATTGTGCTTATTTGGGCGTTTTCTCTCTTTTTCTTGGTCGGTCTAGTTAGGAGACCATCGATCTTGTTTATCCTTTTGAAGAACCAACTTTTTGTTTCATTGATTTTTTTGTATTATCTTTTTGTCTTCTGTGTCCTGGATTTGGGCTATTATTTTGGTGATCTGGATTCTTCTGCTGAAATTAGGGATTTTGTGGTCTTGCTTTTCCAGCTTCCTTAGGTGGCTTGTTAGGCTGTTAATTTGTGATCCTTCCATTTTCTTCATGTGCAATTGTAAGGATATAAATTCCCCTCTCACTACAGCTTTCGTGGCGTCCCACAGATTTTGGTAAGATGTTTCTTCATTTTCATTTGTTTCCAGGTATCTTTTAATCTCTGTTTTGATTTCATCATTGACCCAGTAGTTGTTTAGTGTCTTGTTGTTTAGTGTCCATGTCTTTGTGGGTTTTGGGGAGACCTTGTTGATGTTAATGTTTATTTTTATTCCATTGTGGTCTGAGAAGGTGCATGGTAAAATTTCGGTCCTTTTAAATTCGCTTATGCTTAATTTATGGCCAAGTATGTGGTTGATCTTAAAGTACGTTCCATGCAGTGATGAGTAGAATGTGTACTCTGTGGTCTTTGGATGGAGGGTTCTGTACGTATCATTTAAGTTCATTTCATCATGAGTCACATTGAGGTTTCAGATCTTGTTGCTGGTTTCTTGTCCTGATGATCTGTCTAGGGTTGTGAGTGGAGTACTAAAGTCCCCAGCTATGATGGTATTGGAATTGATATCTTTTTTTAGTTTACCTAGGAGCTGCTTTACGAAAGTTGGTGTTCCTATGATCGGTGCATATATGTTTAGGATGGATATTTCTTGTTGATGGATTGAACCTTTTATCATTATGTAGTGGCCTTCTGTATTTTTTAAAATTTTTGATAGCTTAAAAGGTATTTTGCCTGAGATTAAGATCACGACTCCTCTTTCTTTTGTGTTCCATTCGTCTGAAAATTTGTGTCCCATCTTCTTACTTTGAGTCTGTGAGTGTTCTGTCTAGTGAGGTGAGTCTCTTGAAGGCAATAGATTGTTGCCTGGTGATATTTTATCCTTTTTGCCATTCTATGTCTTTTCAGTGGTGCATTTAGTTCATTCACATTCAAACTAATTATTGAAATGTGAGAATTGATCCCTATCATAATGTTCTTACAGAGTTGTTGTTCTTCCTGTTTGTGTGTCATCTTTCTTTTGGTTTTAAAGTTGGATCTTGTGTGTTTTTAATCTTTTGCCTGTACTCTTGTGAAGAACGTTGTTGTTATTTTTTCCTTTTCTTCTGTTTTCAATACTCTCTTAAGTGTTTCTTGTAGAGGTGGTCTGGTGGCAGTGTAGGTTCTTAGGGATTAGATATCTGGGAAATATTTCAATTCTCCCTCACTGATGAAGCTCAGCTTGGCTGGTAGGTTATTCTCAGTTGAAATTGCTTATCCTTTAGAATTTTGAAGATAGGGCTCCAAGCTCTCCTAGCCTAAAGAGTTTCTGTAGATAAATCTACTGCTATTCTAATTGGTCTTCCCTGGTAGGTAGTGTGATCTTTTTTTCTTGCAGCCTTGAGGATTTTTTCTTTTATACCTACTTTGTTTAGGCAAATTATTATGTGTCTGGGAGTTGGTCTTCTCATTTGTTGCCTTGCAGGGGTTCTCTGAATCTCTTGTGTTTGAATTTTTTCATCACTGATGAGATGAGGGAAGTTTTCTTGAATAATTTAATGAAATATTTGTTCCAGTGTGACCTCTGTTTCTCTCTCTGCCTCAGGAAGGCCAATTATTCTTAGGATTGGTCTCTTGAGGTGATCATCTCTTTAAGGTTTTGTTCTGTCTTTTTGAGCTTCTTTTCTATATTTTTGACAGTTTGGGTTAGTTCTGTGTTTTGGTCTTCGAGCTCTGAAATTCTTTCTTCTGCTTGGCTAATTCTGCTTTTCATGCTTATTAGTTTGTTATTTATTTCCATCACAGTATTCTTTACTGCTGTTATTTCTGACATCAGGTCCTTTCTATTTTCCTCTTGTCTCTCCTCAATTTTTTAAATTCTCTCTGTTAATGTCTTGATGTCTGGGTTTGTTGCATGTGACCAGTCATTCTGGTGGCTCTTCATTGTTTGTGTTCCAGAATCTGTTTTCTCAGTTTCTAACCCCAGGGGTCTGTGTGAGATCTATATTCTTCTTTTGGTTTTTCTTCATTTGTGTGGTTTTTTCCCTCCCTACTTTTTCCTTCCCTCCATGTCACTGTCTTCTTTAATTCTGTTATTCAGGAGTAGAGGGATTGCTTTTACTTCTCTTTGTTCAATCTCCTATTCTTCTTTATGCATGTCCTCTTACTTTGTTTAATTCTGGAGTTGCACTGTAGGTTGTGGGTGGTCCTTTTTGCAGTTTTGAGATTTACTTAAGGGGGGAGCTGTAATTCAAAATCTATCTGCAGGTCCTGGTATCTGCCGACAGGTGTATGGATAATCTAAAACCCACTTCCCACTACCTTGGAATCTGTCCATGCAGTGGGGTTGTAGGTTTACTCCCTGAAATAAAATGAGGTTAGCAGAGGGAAGAGAATGGAGCAGATAGTGGGGTAAGAGGGGGGTGGAGAGAGAGAAGAGTAAGGGGGAAACAGACGAGTATACCAACAAATGGAGAGAGAGACCTAAACTGAAACAGATAAAAATAATAGACCATGGCTACAGACTAACCAACTCCCATACAAAAAAACTAAAACATACAATGATGCTAACATACAAGCTAACCACCCACCTTATTGATGTGCTGCTCCTCTATACAAAGATATGGTTTACAGAGAGGAGAAAAGAGAAGAAAAGGAAGAGAAAAAAAAGGAACAAAACAGTAGGAATAGAATCAAGTCATTAAATTAACAGAACCAATCAAGCACACTCTGAGACTTTTCATTTAAGTCCAATGTCCTTTCAGTTCTGATTTCTAGCTGTCTTCTCAAGCTGATAAATTTGTTCACCATTAGGGTCAGTTGCCCCTGACCTGCTGTGAAGGAAAGTTCAGATCACCACTCACTTCACCACTCAAATCTGGCCTGTGTCTGTTTTTCAAGCTTGTTTGTCCCGTTTTGGTGTTGTTACCTTGAATCGCCAGCAGGTGGTGCTATCTCGCAGCCTCAGAGGGGGTGGTGCCAGACAGGAGCTGGGCAGAGGCCGGAGATGGGAGCCTGCCTCAGGGCCCAGGGAGGAGACCCACGACCGACAGGACGTCACGTTGGCAGCAGAGGTGGCAGCAATCCCAGCAGATCTTGCCTGCAGGGCTTCAAGGACTGAAGTCGTGGATCGCCTCAGGCACAGGTGGCGCGATGTGCTATGACCACCACGGAGGCTGCGGCAGTGCCAGCGGCTGCTGTGTCTGCGGCTGCAATGGCTGACCAGACCGCTGCGATGCCCCAGTGGTGGCAATGGCCGAGCTCCATGTGAAGAGCAGGCTGCCGACATTGGGATCTGCAGGCCCTGAAAAGAGAGCCAGAGACCCTCTGCATTCTCCTTTGCAGAGGGTATCATAGACCAGGCTGCCCCATCGCCATCTTGCCTGAAGTCCCCGAGTTTTTTCAATTTTCTGCGTCATCCATATTAAATCAGATATCGAGTGAGATCTTATGATTCTGAATTAAGTGCTTTGCGGTCAACACAGCAAATCAGCCTTTTTAGATCTTTACCCTTTTCTGCTTCCACTATCTGTGATCTCACCCTCTAAAAGTAGATGAAAGCCAAAACTGATGCTTTTTCCAGCTATAATCTGATGCTGAGTGATAACCCCTATACTATGGAACCATTCATAGCTCATTTCCTCAGTAGTTGTGACCAGCACTAAGAATTAATTTTTCCCTCAACCAGGCTCTGTGAAGTATATGACAAGTGTTCCAACCGAATCAAAGAAATGTCCAAGAGTGACCAGCAGGGTTAACATTATTTCCTAGAAGGATCTTTCCTTCTGAGGCAGATTGTCTGGGTCCTGACACCAGCCTTTCTTTGAGGATCAGGTGTCTACATGGGAGGAATCAGAGACAATGATGCCCTGCTCTATCCTGATAGATTTATTCCTCATGAACTGGTCATGATAGGGTTCCACAAGGAAGTACATGAACCTTCACCCTCTGAAGGGCAAATCTGATCCCAGAACACAGTGCATTTCCTAGGTGCTTTGTGTATTTCTTTATTAATTTACTAATTAACAAATACTAATACATGTGTAGAGCCATGAAGAGAGCTCAGAATTTCAAAGTACATGCCAGAAGACCAGAGTTGAATTTGCTTGGTTCCTCTGTGGGACACTCCACTTCTACCGCTGATGTAATTGTCAGACTGCCCATATATGGGGAAATAGGCCATGGCTGTTCATTCATAGCATTCAGACACTGGTGGGAAGAAAGACAGAATTCCTACAGGGTACTGGATAACGTGCACTTCTTTGCCATTTCAGGAAGCTAAAAATGAATGAACACGCAGAAAGGGAGAGACAACTGCCAGTGGAAGAAGAAAAACTGAAGTTGGCTAAAAAAGAAATCCTGGCCTTCAGGTGATTTCAAGGACAGAACATAAGCCTCTCAGGAATCCCCTGTTGGATTCTGTTGTTTTTAAGCTGTGTACCATGCTTTGGCCCACTTAACACAAATAAATAAACAAATGCCTAGAATACATAGATACAGGACGTACACAAGCAAAAGTTCCTTCAGTTTTACCAGTGGCCAAAAACAGTTAAGTAATTAAAACATTCCCAGATAACCAATGTTGACCAGGCTGGGTGAAACCTCGGTTCACATAAACCTTTCTAGGAATGGTGTAAATAGTGTCACTAGGAAAGCATTTTGATGTCAGAGGAATCACATCTGTAAAAAGGATTGTGCCACTTTATAAGCCCAGTTTTCCCTGCCCTGTTATGTGATATAAGGAGACTAGAGCTTTATGAACTCAGTGGAGGATCAGTTTGGGTAATACTGAGAAGGGGCAGGAAATTATGTCAACTTAGAACCCCACACGCATTAAACAACAGACAAGGAAACAGTATAGCAACAGTTTTGGTCCCACAGTACATTTACAATCATTTAGAATTTTTTTTTTTTGAGTTGGAGTCTCACTCTGTCACCCAGACTGGAGTGCAGTGGCTGCTCCTGGCCACCGCAGCCTCCACCTGCTGGGTTCCGGTGATCCTTCTGCTTAACCTTCCAAGTAGCTGGAACTACAGGCGCACGCTACCATGCCCGGCTAATTTTTTGATTTGATTGTAGAGATGAGGTCTTGCCAAGTTGCCCAGGTGGGTCTCAAACCCACGGGCTCAGGCAATCCACTCACCTCAGCCTCCCAAAGTGCGGGATTACAGGCTGAGCCACCGAGCCCAGCTAGAATGTGTTTTTTATGCTTGCATAAACCTTGAAGGGTACAGTTGTGAGGATAATGGGAACAAGGCAGATTATTTAAAGTCATACTCAATATTGTGTTTATCTGATGAAAACACTTCCAACTCATAGGGAAAGAATCCAAGAAATGCAGGAGAAGCAGCAGAAAGTAGACCAAAACTTCAGACAACAGGTAAGGAGCATCTACCTGACAGAAGGAAAAACCTTCAGCACCTGATGTTGATGATTTAATGGTCCCAGAACTTCTAACTTATGGTTTCTGATGTATTGGCTTTTTCAGATTGCCATTTATGAAAGAAAGGCTCATGACAATTGGGTAAGGATTTTTTCTTTTCTTGCTTTCACGCAATATCTTCACATCTAAACTTAAAAGTGTTTTTTCTCCTGTAGTTCATGGTGTGTGCTTTGGAAAGAGAGTTGGCCAAGCAGAACAGGGAGGCCACTGACCTAAAACGCAGGTATGAGACTATGGGGGACATTTTTAGGGATGTCTCTGGTGTTTTAAGACGAAGCATTGAGTGTTTGGTTAAAAAAAAACCTTGATGTTCTAGTTCTTATTCAAGTCCATTCTTTTACTGTCAAGTCTGGAAAGAATGCAACAACAGGTGCTGCCGAGAGGCACAGAAGATGTAGAAACCAGACCCAAGAAGCAGGACACACAGAACCTTCCAAGCAGAGGTAGGAGCTCCCTGCGAAGGCAACAGTTTAACTTCTGCTGCACAAACACACACTCTGCTTCTTATTCCAGCATTGCTTGATATGTGTCCCAGATACAGTCCCGGACACTAACTAAGATACTGGTATGTCACAGGGTAGCAAGATGGCATTCTGTTTCCCTCAGTTGCCCCAGTCAGATAGCTGTCAGCCGTTCTCCTGGGAATGGTGATGCTCA
The DNA here is from genome assembly GCA_027257055.1 of Cephalopachus bancanus. Taxonomy (NCBI): domain Eukaryota; kingdom Metazoa; phylum Chordata; class Mammalia; order Primates; family Tarsiidae; genus Cephalopachus; species Cephalopachus bancanus. Next base: position 220,386 of record JAPVLO010001150.1, on the reverse strand, counting down.
AGCCCCGCCACTGTGTGTGGACATTCTCACAAGATCCCAACCTCTAGGATACTCCTAACTGAAGAGCCAGCCATGAGAGAAATGGGCCAGCTCCCCCTCCCACCTTGAGTCAGTGCTGAAGGCTTTATTCTTCTTTTATTTGAGAAGGGTAACACCAACAATATTTTAGATTAGGGGCTGTAAGTTCTAATTAAAGAAGAGGGTTTTTTGTTTTTGTTTTTGTTTTTTTGAGTTGGAGTCTCACACTGTCGCCTAGACTGGAGTGCAGTGGCTGCTCCCAGCCACCGCAGCCTCGACCTGCTGGGCTCCAGTGATCCTTCCGCCTCAGCCTTCCAAGTAGCTGGAACTACAGGCGCGTGCTACCACACCTGGCTAATTTTTTTGATTTATTGTAGAGATGAGGTCTTGCCAAGTTGCCCAGGCGAGTCTCGAACCCACAGGCTCAGGCAATCCACTCACCTCAGCCTCCCAAGGTGCGGGATTACAGGCTGAGTCACCAAGCCCAGCTAAAGAAGAATGCAAAAAAGGGAGTGAGAATCTTCCCCTTTTAACAGGAGAGTGTGGAAGAGAAGGAAGAAGTGGGGAGGTGCAACACGGGAGTTTGTTGAACTTGCTGAGATGGACTTGGAAGGTGCCTCTTGGCAGGGCAGAGTGAGAAGGAGTGCGGAGGCCATGTATGTCCCTGCTCCCCAGGAGAGCTCAGAAGGCACAGTGTGGACGAGGGAATTACCTTTCACTTAAATCCCTATTTGCGCTAAAACCCTTTGTATATACTCTCTAGGAAAGGTGATTGCTTCTCTGGGTGTATGAAGGTTTTGGATCAGTGTGAATAATTGACTAAATCTTAGGATGTGACAGTTTAGACTCAGAGATTTCCAATCCTTGTTTCAAAAGATAAGCCAAAGTTCCTGGCTCTACTATTAAAATTCAGATCTTACCAGAGAAAGAGAGAAAAGATCATTATTAGAATGTGAACACAATTAACTCTGAGATCTATATCTGAGAGCTTAAAACAACTATATTTCATGACATAACAGACACACAGATGCAGCCACACGTAGAGGTATTCATCAAGAAGATATTCATGGGATATATGATAGAGGATAAAATAACAATATGAAAAAATAAGATCACTCAAAATAACACCCATTGTTTTCCTTACAGTGCAACTGTTTTGACATTTGAAGAGGACCCTGATCTGTGATAAACATGGTGGAGTTCTTATCTAATTTGAAAAGATGCCAGATGTCCTTTATGGTCTCAGTGTGTTTTCTCCTTAATGCTGCCTCCTCTCTATTTATCTTTACTATTGTTTCTCCTAATAAACTTTTATACTTTTGTCTGTCTCAGTGTCTGCTTCCTGGAGGACCAGCCGATAGTCAAGAATCACATGGTGTGATTCCTGCACACACGGTCCAAACACAGGCAGAAATATGTCCTGGAGGCAACAGCACGCTGGCTGTTGGTGTAGTATTGAACTTTCAGGTCAGAAAATAGTGCAATGATATACTCATGTTGCTGAAAGGAAAACAACAGCAACAAAAAACAGTCAACTAAAAAGACGCAATTCAACAAATCTTTCCTTCAGAATTGAGAAAGAAATATTTTTTCCAGACAAACAAAAGTTAAGAGATGCTATCATCACCAGATCTATATCACTAAAAATGCTAAAGAGACTTCTTCAAGCTCAAGGAAAAGATCTGTGTTCAGTAAAGCAAAAGACACAAACAACAATAACAAAAAGTATTAAATGCACTGGTAAAAGTAAGTGCATATTCAAATTTAGAGCTCATACTCTAAGAATGGTATGTCAAACAATTACGTCTAGTAGAGAGGACACAATAAAAACTGTTTAAAAGGATTATAGCCATAATATCCTGCTCAGGGATACACATTATCAAAAAGATGTAAACTGACATCCAAAACACAACATGTAGAGAGAGGTAAAAGTACAGAATTTTTGTATGTGATCATAACAGTTTAAAACAGCCTGTTATAAGTACAAGATATTTTATATAGGCCTCCTGGTAAGTACAAAGGGAAAGTGGATAGGGGGTATACAAAAAGAAAAAAAAAAGGTTTCAAAGTATAACGCTATAGAAAACCACTAAACCACAAATCAGGCAAAAAGAGAGAAAAAGCAAAAGATCTACAAAACAACGAGAAAATGATGAACAAAATGATGAAGAAGAATTTAAGTGGATTAAATTCTCCAATTTAAATACATAGAGTTACTGAATGGATTTCAAAAGACTCTACTATAGGCTATCTACAAGAGACCCACTTCACCTTTAAAACCAGACGTAGGGCAGCCCCTTCAGGTCCCCTTACACTGTGGGAACTTTCCTGTCCTCTCAATAAATCCTGCTTTCTAAAAACAAAATAAAAAAAACCAGACATAGACTGAAAATAACAAAATGGAAAAAGATAATTCTTGCAAATAGAAACTGAAAGAGAGCAGTGCAACTATGCATATATAAAAGAAAATGGATATTAAGTCGAAAACTGTTAAAATGTATTTTATGGCAGGGCACAGTGGCATAGCCTGTAATCCCAGCACTTTGGGAAGTGGAGGTAAGATTACCTGAGCCTGGGGGTTCAGACTGGGCAACTTGGTGAGACCTTGTCTCTACAATAAATCACAAAAAATTCGCCGGTCATGGTGGCATGCATCTGTAGTTCCAGCTACTTGAAAGACTGAGGAAGAAGGATCGCCTAAAGCCCAGCATGTCGAGGCTGTAGTGGCCATGAGTGTGCCACTGCACTCCTGTCTGGGCAACAAGGGTGAGGCTCCAACTCAAAAAAAAAAAAAAAAGTATTTTATGAAGTAATTCAGTAACAAAAATTTTAATAAAAAATGAACTGCAAAAACAAAATTGAACATATATAATGATAAATAGTTAATTTATCAAGAAGACGTAACAACTGTAAAAATATATGTGTAAATATATATCTACATTGGAACTCCTAAATATATAAACCTTATCAGATCTTAGGAGAGATAGACCTCAATACAATAATAATAAAGGTCATTGGTACCCAGCTTTCAACAATGAATATATCATCCAAAAAGAAAACCAACAAAAAATATATATACTTAAACTACACTTTAGACCAGATGAACCTAAAAGACATCTCCAGAACATTCCATCCCAAAGCAGAATATCCTTTCTTGTCACGGGCACCTGAAATATTCTGCAAGATAGGGTATATGCTAGGACACACAACAATTCTTAACAAATTTAGGAAGACTGAAATCATATCAAATATATTTTCTAACCACAATGGTATGCAATTAGTAAAAGATAACAGGAGGAATCTTTTTAAAAAAATCATAAATGTGTGAAAAATACACAAAATGCTCCCAAATAACCCATATGTCAAATGAGAAGTAAGAAAAGAAATTTAAAAATAGCTTAAAAAAGAAATTAAAACATAAATATATATATGTCTCAAGCTATCTTTTTTAATTTTTTTATTTTTTGAGTCAGAGTCTCACTCTGTTGCCCAGGCTGGAGTGCAGTGGCACATTCATGACTACCCCAGCATCGATCTGCTGGGCTCCGGGGATCCTTCTGCCTCAGTCTTTCAAGTAGACAGAACTACCGGTGCACGCTACCGTGCCTCCTGGCTCATTTTTTATTTATTGTAGAGATGAGGTCTCGCCAAGTTGCCTGGGCTGGTCTCAAACTCACGGGCTCAGGCAGTGAGTTTGGCCTCCCAAAGTGCTGGGATTACAGGCTGAGCCACCAAGCCCAGCCCCAAGCTATCTTTAAATATCTAGAATATTTAAGGATCTCAGAATTAAACCACATTCACCACAATGAAGTTTATTACCTGATTAAATGGACAAAAGGGTTGAATAAACATTTCTCTAAAGAAGATTTACAAATGGCCAAAAAAAAATAGAAAGATACAGATAATCACTAATCGTTGTAGAAATGCAAATCAAAACAAACATCCTTCACATTCATTAGAATGACAGCTATTCAAATTAACAGAAAGTCAAAAGTGTTGGCAACATTGTCAAGATATTGGAACCTGACTTGGTATGATGGCTCACACCTATAATCCCAGCATTTTGGAAGGTTAAAGTGGGAGAATCACTTAAAGCTAGGAATTTGAGAACAGCCTGGGCAACAAAGCAAGACCCTGTCTCTATGAACTAAAAAAGCAAAAACCACAAATAAACTGGAAACTGGGTGCAGTGGCCTACACCTGCAGTCCTATCTATTTGGGAGGTTTAAATGGGAGAACCACTTGACCCCAGGAGTTTGAGGCTGCAGTGATCTATGATCACACCACTACAATCCAGCCTGGGTAATAGAGTGAGACTCCGTCTCTTACAAATAAAAAGATCTTGGAACCCCTGTGCATTGTTTTACTTAATACTTATTGCATCTATATATTTTATAAACTCAATTATATGTTTTTCTACTTATTGACTTAAGTAATTTTAGTTTTTTTAGAATAGAGAAAAGGGTACAGTTATATGTCTAGAACTTTTGTAATACCTCATTTCCCAATTTTGGTTCTCTTCATTGTTTTCAGTGTATTCGAATCATTATCAGGAGATATTTCTTTATTCCAAACAGCTTTGTCCTATTGGCAGAAAATAGGCTATATTTATATTTGTAATAGTCTTAACAATACAATTGTTTAATACAATCAAGTTTCAGATTAGTTAAGAAGGGAAAAAAAGGCATTTATACTATCTTTTATAATGGCCTGAATACTATCGGTTCTCTTTGATGTTTTATATAGGTTCAAATTATCTGTGATTACTTATGTCAGCCTTATAAATCTTCCTTTAATATTTCTGGTAGGGTGGGACTCCTAGCAAAAACACAGTTTTTATCTAAAATGTGTTTATCTTGTCTTCATTTTTGATAGATAGCTTTCCTGGGTACAGAATTTTTGGATTACATTTTTTTCCTTTGAGGAATGAAAAAAAGTTTATTATGAAATCGAAAAAAATCTTACAAGAGCACAAAAGAATTAAGACTTCAAAAATCCAACTGGATTTAGAATAAGTTCATATTGATGGCAGCTGATGTTATGTTTGATGAGGTTGGAGATAGCAGAAAGAAATTGAACTTGTGGACAATAGGTGTCCTTGGAGGGTTGGTCCCGACTGAGTCCAAACAGAATATTTTTTCAGATCAAAGATAATACATGAGAGCACTTCATGTTGAACCTACACAGGCTGAGCTGGTACCTTGTGCTAAGATCCATAGGTATACAGGGAGAAAAGTCTCAGTTTTAATGTGAGATGGAGTTTGGTTAGGAAAAAAAATGACAAGTGAGCAGTCATTATTATGATTAAATTAATATTAGAGTTAATTATAACAGTTATGGTTGATGGATATCACAAGAGCAAAAAACCTCACCTGGCTAAGGAGTGGGTAGAAGCCGCAGAGGAGAAATGGAGACAGAATGGTGTAACATGACCAGGGTCACTTGCTACTTCATGTCAAGGTGAGGTCTCTTGGGAAGGACAGTTTATATCCAAACACTCATTCTTCATGAAATGGAGGTGTGCTCTCTCCTCTGTACTTGTACCTGGACAATTGGTGCGAAGGGGAAGTAAAAAACAACCTAAGTTTTGCTTTCCATGTTTGGTATCCTGGTTCAGAGCTGTGTCCTCTGGAGGACAAATCACTTGGCCTGTGATACAGGTGGCATTTTTCCAATTCTTACAAAAGTGCTTATAGTCTAGTCCTAGAGACTGTTGAGGAATATATATGAATGCCACCATAAATCACTCGAACCAGAAGGGATACACTGGGGAATCTGGCACTGTTTTACTAATTTTGAAGGTTTGGTTACTGGGAGATACCTGTTTTGTTGACAAGACTGTATGAAGGATGTTTTCCAAGATAAGTTTGCAATAAAATATTTTGATACTATTAGCTTATCTCCCTTCAGGCCCATAAGTTTAATGTCAGCTGTAGAAGGATACAAACTCTGGTCTTCTGATTGTTAGAAAGGGAGCCACCCAAGGAAAATGAACTTCTATAATTCCTGGAAAACAGAGTAGGAATAGCCGGATTTCAAACTTTTTCATGTGTGAACTCATTTTCCTAAGTAATCTTGGTTTTGTAGCTTGGATGATCTCAGTACTTGTCATACACAGACTTGCTTTAAGGACTCAGCTGGGTAGTGTCTATTTGTCAGCATTATTGTTAGTAATAATGACTACTCAAGGCTCAAGTGGATAGTGAGATAAGGATATTTTTAGAATTTCTTCAGTGAAGTACTAGGTGAACTCTTTTCTCATAATTTTAGTTTTATATCTCAGTGACTAATAACTAAATAGATAGTACAAAGTGAAAACATCAATTTTATAAATCTTCTGAGGCCAAACATTTATAAATTTTAAAAGACTTGTAATTTTGTAATATATTTATTCAAATAGCATTTTTTCTTGTTACTATTTTTTTCAGTTGAATTTGATGTTGATATTTAAGCAAAATTTCATATTTTATAGCACAAGAAGCCTAAGCTAATTCAGAGGAGTTAAGTCATATGTCTTTGTTATTTTCAATGTGGAAATACTTTAGCATATTTATAATGTTTGCAATCATTTAAAATTGTGTCATAAACATGAGATTTTTTTAGCATTTTACATTAATTAGCTTTAGCAATCAAACATAAAAATAATTTTGTTATAGTAGTTGCTAATAAAGAATTTTTAAATCATGAAACTCTCTGGAATTATCACCTTTTTATCATATATCTTTTTTTTGTAGATTTAGTTACTACAGTACAAGTATGAGAGCGTGTAATGTCAAGCATGGTTAAAATATTTGAAATCTGTTTTAGTGTTTTATATCTTATTAATAAACACAACTTTATAAGATTTTCTGGGTAACATTTTGTAGTAACGAGAGAATAATAATTTACAAAATCTGAAGGAATTTTCTTATCATTAAAAAATTTTATCAATATTATATCTGTACTATTTCCCCTAAAATTTCAAATTTTTGATTTACCTATTGAAACAATTCATAAATATGACAATTATCTTTCAATTGTGTTAAAATTTACATGTTAGTGGTTTCTGAATTCAGTAGGGATAGTGTTATCCAGTGTCTTTTTTTGTTGTTGCTGTTGGGGTCTCACTCTGTCGCCCAGGCTGGAGTGCAGTGGCACACTCACAGTCACTGCAGCCTTGACTTGCTGGGCTCTGGTGATCCTTCTGCTTCAGCTTTCCAAGTAACTGGAACTACAGGCATGCGCCACCACACCCAGCTAATTTTTTGATTTATTGTAGAGATGAGGTCTCACCAAGTTGCCCAGGTTGGTCGCCAACCCCAGGGCTCAGACAGTCCTCTCGCCTCAGCCTCCCAAAGTGCTGGAATCACAAGCTTGAGCCACCATGCCCAGTCAGTGTCTATGTTTTTGACATGTAAAACCAAGAGAATGGAGTAAGGATAAGTTGAAACATAAAAGGGGGAAAAAAATCAAAACAAGATGATGATAATGGTTTTGCATCAAACCCTCAAAAAATTTAGTAGTACACGAATATGTCTCTGAAAAATAGAAAAGAAATTAAACCATTTGTAAATGACTGCACTTTTTGAATTTAATGAGGATAATGTTGTAAAAAGACTTTAACTGCTCCTAATCAGTGTACATGGGGAACAACATGTTCCTCCCAACTTTAATTTTTGAGTTTGGAAATATTCCTCCAAAGTCAATATTTTGCACAGTTGGTAAGACTCTCATTATCTCTTTAACATAACACACAGGAAAGTAATGGTACAATATCTTGCAGGTCTTTAGAAACAACAGGGTTACACTCACTAGTATCTTCTTGGTTCAGATGACCCCCCCCAAAAAATATTTCCAATAGCATTTGAGTTTTAAAAAATTCGTAGGGCAGGGTTTGTGGTCAAACCCCTGCAGTGTTTTTCAGCCTCCTACTTCTGCAGTGACACATTCTCTGCCTATGGCTTTCCCCCAGAGCAGCTGAGAATTAAATGTCTGGGAATTATAATATCCTTGTCAGCAAGCACTCTGTTTCTAGCAGCACCTATACTAAGTTCAAACTTTGAGTGGTAAAGACATTGCAGCCATTCAGTGGCATCTGATGCCTATTATTATTATCATTAGTATTAGTATTTGTGTATTTTATAAAGATCTTTTTTATGTAACTAATCTTGGCAAAATATGTTTTCTTTACATGGATTTGCCATGTGATTTTCTCAGGTTTTTTCCCATAACCTCTTATCAACCAACTCTCTCAATTGTGTCCCTACAATTCTCATAATTACTTTATGCTGTCAATGACCAGTCTTACAAGGCTTATTTTTTTTCACCTTTAAATTTTTAATTTTAAAATTATGGGGTACAATTCAGAGTTAGGTACACAAATATTCACTGTGAAGGTACCCTTGTTGATGAGGTGTGCCCCCCTTCCCCAGGCAGTTTCCCACTGCTGCCAATTCCACCTCCCTGCCCCCGCAGTTTCCCGTTACTTCAATCCTTTTCTTATAGTATTATGATAATTGTTCAAGGTTCACTTAAGAGTGAGAACATGTGATACTCAGTTCTTTGTTCCTGTGAAAGATCACTCAGTATTATAGACTCTAAGTCCATCCAGGTTGCTGCGCAGTTCATAATTTGTTCTTCTTTATGGCTGCATAATATTCCATTGTGTATATGTACCATATTTTTTAAAGCCAGTCCTCTTTTGATGGTCAGCACAGTTGGTTCCATGTTCTTGTTATTGTGAATAATGCTGCAATAAACATACGTGTGCAGGTATCTTTTTTATAGAGTGATTTGAGTTCTTCTGGGTATTTTCCCAGTAGGGGACTGTGGAGTCATATGGAAGGTCGATTTTTAGAACTTTCAGGAATCGCCACACTGTTTTCCATAGACGCTATACTAGTTTACACTCCCACCAACAGTGTAGAAGTGTTCCCTTTTCGCCACATCCTCTCCAGCATCTGTTATTTTTTGAGTTATTGATGATGGCCACTCTGACTAGAGTTAGGTGCTATCTTAGTGTATTTTTAATTTACATATCTTTGATGACTAGTGAGACTGAGCATTTTTTCATGTATCTGTTGACTACTCGTATGTTACAAGGCTTCTTAATAAATGTGGAAAAATTATGATAAAAGTAATGCTTTTGATTAATATAATAAAATACAAACAATATTTTAAAATCATTTTGAGCCGGGCTCGGTGGCTCAGCCTGTAATCCCGCGCCTTTGGGAGGCTGAGGTGAGTGGATTGCCTGAGCCCGCGGGTTCGAGACCCGCCTGGGCAGGGAGACCTCATCTTTACAATAAATAAAAAAATCAGCCGGGCGTGGTGTGCACGCCTGTAGCTCCGGCTCTTTGAAAGGCTGAGGCGGAAGGATCGCTGGAGCCCAGCAGGTCAAGGCTGCGGTGGCTGGGAGCGGCCACTGCACTCCAGTCTGGGCGACAGAATGAGACTCCAACTCAAAAAATAAATAAATAAATAAATAAAAATAAAATAAAATAAAATCATTTTGATTTATTCTTAAATATATACAAGACAGAGTGCAAAGTTTGCTATTCATATATTACTTATAAAATAACACAACTCTGAAAATAAAATACTATAATAAAGATGAGATAAATTTCACCAAACTTCTTTTTCCTCAAATAACATATCCATCTATGCAAAATAGATCTTGGGTTCCTATAAACGAATTCCTCCTTTTATACACTGTTTGTCTTTGCTTCAGACATCTGATGAAAACCCACATACTTTATGGTCAGTCATTTTTTCCTGTTCCACTTAATGGTGTTGTTTTTCTATCATTATCCATGATATGTGTATACTTTGGGGCTTAGAATATTTAGAATAGCCGAAGGTGAAAGCCAGAATAATCAGAGTGAACTTGACCTGCATTATTTGTTCACTGGGAGTGCTCAGTAGCTTCCCTGTCAGCCTCAGCAGCCCCTGATTGTCACTTCTCATAGTGAGAGCTGACATGTGCATTCATATTTTAAAGTTTTTTTGTATCATATAAAATCAAATTTCCCTTACCCTCTGACCAACCTAAAAATGACACCTATGGTTTTTTTTTCTATTTTGTTTCTGCCAGTTAGCAACACATTATTACACATTTAATGCTTCTTTCATAGTTGAGTTTTCAGATTCAATGAATAAAAATATACGACACAAATTTTAAAATTTATATTAAAAAAATAACTTGTGGTATAATATGCCGAAAGCAACTATCCATTGTTTAGTTTAGCAGTTGAGATCGATTTCCAAAGATATAGTGAATTTAATTATACTCTTTTTGTCCATTCTAATCCATGGAAACCATGGATTATATATATATTATTTTTTTTAGAACATTATATCTGTGTTTTGGGTAATTCCCTATTGTTTTTGTGATTTGCTGCACTGGTAGATCCACATTCTAGCCTGCAAAGTGGTCAGGTCTGGTGTGCCATGTTGGTCAAGTGGAGGTCAAGTACCAATAAGAAAAGATATCTGAAGGTTACCATATTTTAATTTAAAATCCCTACAAAAAACTTATCTATGTCTAGGTCAGGCATGAAGGTGGGAGGATTACTAGAGCCCGGTAGTTCGAGACCAGCCTGGGCAACATAGTAAGACCTTGTCTCTAAAACAAACAAACAAATAAACAAACAAATAAGACATTAGCCAGGCATGACGGTATACATCTGTACTACCAGCTACTTGAAATACCGAGACAGAGGATCACCATGATCTGCAACAGAGTGATACTTTGACTCTAAAAAAAAAAAAAGTAAGGAAAAGAAAAGAAAACAAGAAACTTATTTGTGTCTATCCTGTGCTAAATAACCTGCCTCACTTGTACATAAGAATATATCTACTTTTTACTTTTATATGCACACATATATACAGTATATAAATATGTATGGAAAAAGAAATGGCCAAGTGTATACTTAGATACCAATTCACTGGTCCCATGTGACTGTTCAAAATAGAGTAATCTCAGAAGAGGATGATATTAATAAATAGGTAAGTAAGCTAAGATAGCCATCTTCTCCTGTCCTTGGACATGGGAGCTCATGGTTCTGCCCTTGGTCTTTAGGATTTATACCAGACCTCTCTTCTCTTCTGGATCTCGGGCTTTTGATCTTGAGCTTGGAGTACACCATCTGTTCCACTTGTTCTCAAGATTTGAACTCAGACTAAATTATATTAATAGTTTTCCTGGTTTCCCAATTTACAGACAGCATATTGTGGGAATTCTTGGCCTCCATAATTGCATGAAACTATTACCCTCATAAACTTTCTGTTATATAACTGTATCAAAACATATGCATATGCTATTGGTTATATTTATCTGGAGAATGCTAACACACGGTGTCAGGGAGAAGTTACCCTTTGTGGCATATATGAGTTAGACCTAAGAAGGTTACAGAGGCAGCCAGTGTTGCTATAGCAAGTTTGGAGGAGATGATGGAAGGGAAGAAGGACAGGGTCAAAAGACGGGGCCTGGTAAATTGTCGTTATCTACTGCCCTCTGACTACTTACCTGAAATGTAGTGGCTAAAACTCCAAACACATTTTATGCCAAAGTTTCTGTGAGCTGAATATCTAGACACAACTTAGCTGAGTGCCTCTGCCTCAAGGTCTTACACAAGTTTGGGACTGTGGTCTCAACTGAGACCTGACTGGGGGAGAATTTTCTCTCAAGCTCTAGCAGCAGAATAGTTGGCATAATTAAGTTTAGAACGAGGGCTTGAGTTTCTTTCTGTTTGTTGGCCCTTCTTCTTTGTCACAAGAGTTTAGATAGATTAACAAAACTTGGATCCTGCTTTCCCAGGGTGAATTTTGAGAGAATGAGAGGGCGAACCATGGAGAGGAGGAGAGGAAAATAAGTTAAGACAAAAATAATGGGCCAGACATGGTGGCTTATGCCTGTAATCCCAGCACTCTGGGATGCCAAGTTGGGAGACCTGCTTGAGTTCAGGAGTTTGAGTCCAGCTTGGGTAACATAGCAAGACCTCATCTCTACAAAAAATGAAAAAAATTAGCTGGGCAAGGTGGCACATATCTGTATTCTAAGCTAATTGGGAGGCTGAAGCTGAAGGATTTCTTGAACCTAGGAATTTGAGGCTACCGTGAGCTATAATTGTGCTACTGCACTCCAACCTGGGTGACAGAGTGAGACTTTGACTCAAAAAAATTTTTTAGTTTTTTAATAATTAAAATTGAGGGTAATATACCATCATTCCTACTGTGCTCTAGTGGGTGCACTCATGAATAGATTAGTGACCTTATGAATGAAAACCCAAGGAGCTATTGCCCCTCATCATATGAGAATATAGCCGAAAGCTTCTCAATCAATGACTTATTGCTATATCAGTACAAACTGACTAAAATAGGAGTGATCTCCCATTATTATTTTTGTGTTCTCTTGTTAGAAGTGAGTCACTAACCACTTAGTGCTTAGTGCTGTCTACCACATAGACCAAAATAAGACACATGGTCTGATTCTAGATGTCATGGGAAAGCATGGATAGTTGTAATGTCAGAGAATGACAATATCCCAATGTCATTTAATCTCAACCTCTTAAGGGGTGCAGAATGGAAAAGGAGATGAAGAGGGGAATGATTTACCTAAGATCATACTGCTGGACCCAGGCATGTCTGAGTTGCATCCCATGCTCTGTCTCCTACCCCTTCTTGTAATTCTTCCATTTCTAAGTGTTTACTATATCCACATGTGACACCATAGAAAGGACAATTGTCAAAAGTATTTTCATGTTACATTGTTGTGTGTGTGTGTGAGAGAGATCTTTGTTTTCTTTACATTCTTCTTCCCTTATCTTATAAGATGTATTTGGGGTTCCTATTGGTGATTATATTTATTTTAATTCCACTGTGGTCTGAGCAGATACTTGGTATGATCTTAACCTTTTGAAATTTGTTCACACCTGATTTACGTCCAAGTATGTTGTTGATCTTGGAGTATATTTTATGTATTGATGGGAAGACTGTATATTCTGTTTTTGTTGGGTGAAGTTTTGTGTAAATGTCTATTAGGTCCAAATGGTCGGATGTCCAGATAAGATTCCAGATTTTCTGTTAGTTTTTTGCCTGGATAATGTGTCTAGGTCTGTTAGCAGGTGCGATTTCTGACAAACCAGCAGCCAACATCATACTTATCAGGAAGAAGCTGAAAGCATTCCCTCTAAGAACTGGATGCTGGACAAGTATGCCCATTCTCACTCCTCCTATTTAAATAGTACTGGAAGTCTAGCCAGAGGAATCAGGCAGGAATAAGAAATTAGGAGTATCCAAATAAGAAAAGAGGAATTTAAATTATCCCTCTTTGCAGATAATATGACTCTATACCAAGAAAATGTGAGAGTGCCTGTCAAAGACCTGTTTTCACTGATAAATGACTTCAGTAAAGTCTTGGGATACAAAATCAATGCACAGAAACAGTTGCATTGTTATACACCAACAACAAACATGCTGAGAACCATATTTTAAAAACACAATCCTGGTCAGGTGCGGTGGATCACACCTGTAATTCCAACACTTTGGGAGGTTGAGGTGAGAGAATGTCCCGAGCCTAGGAGTTTGAGATCAGTGTGGACGATTTGGCAAGACCTTGTCCCTACAATAAATTTTAAAAAATTAGCTGAACATGGTGGCATATGCCTGTAGTCCAAGCTATTTGGAAGGTTGAGGCGAAAGGACTGCCTGAGACCAGCAGGTTGAGGCTTCAGTAGCCATCAGTGTGCCACTGCACTTCAGCCTGGATAACAGAGTGAAACTCTGACTCAGAAACAAACAAACAACAAAAACAACAAAAAACACAATCTCATTCACAGTAGCCACACACACATAAAATGGCATTTAACTAAACAAAGAGGTGAAAGGCCTTTACAACATGAACTATTATTAATACAAAACACTGCTCAAAGAAGTCAAGGATGACACAAACAAATGGAAGAACATATCATGTTCATGAATAGGAAAAATCAGTGTTATAAAAATGTCCATCCTACCCAAGGTAATCTATAGATTCAATTTAATCTTTATCAAACTACCAGCATCATTTTTCACAGACCTAGAAAAGACAATACAGAAATTCATGTGGATGCAAAAGAGTCTGAATAACTAAAGCACTCCTCGGCAAAAATAACAATGCTGGGAGCATCACATTTTCAGAGCTCAAATTTTACTGCAAGGCTTCAGTGACCAAGACAGCATGATACTGGTACAAAAATAGACATACATATCAATAGGACAGTACAGAGAATATAGAAATAAAACCATAAGCTTTTAACCAACTCATCTTTGACAAAGCTGACAAAAACACACACTGAGGAAAATATATCATATTTAGCAAATGGTGCTGTGAAAACTGGCTAACTGACTAAAGGAATGACAGTGAACCCCTACCTATCACCATATATAAAACTTAACTCAAAATGAATCAATAACTTAAATGTGAAACCCCAAACTACAAGAATCTTAGAAAAAAACTTAGGAAACACCCTCCTGGACATCACAGTAGGCAAAGAATTTGTGGCCAAGTCCTCAAAAGCAAATGAAGCAAAAGCTAAGATAAACAGGTGGATCTTATCAAGCTAAAAAGTTTTTGCACAGCAAAAGAAACCATCAAGAAAGTAAAGAGACAATCCACAAAATGGAGGGGGGGTGGAATTGCAAGCTATGCATTCAACAAAGGCCTAACATCCAAGATCTACAAGAAACTCAAATGTATTGATAGGAAAAAAAATTAACTCCATTAAAAAGTGGGCAATGGACATGAACAGACGCTTCGCAAAACAAAAAGACATTCTGTGACTGTGCCACTGCATTCCCGCCTGGATGACAGAGTGAGACTCCAACTCAAAAAAAAAAAAAAAGTAAAAAAAACAACAGGTGTTGCTGAGGCTGTGGAGAAACGGGAATGTTTCTACACTGTTGGAGGGAATGCAGTGGAAAGCAGTGTGGAAAGCAGTGTGACATTTTCTCAAAGAACTAAAAGTTGAGCTACTGTATGATCCAGCAATCTCACTTCTGGGAATATACCCAGATGAACAAACATTGCTTTACCAAAAGACTCCTGCACGCATATGTTCACTGTAACACTATTCACAATAACAAAAACATGGAATCAACCCAGATGCCCATTAAAAGTGAACTGGCTAAAGAAAATGTGGTACATATACATGGTGGAATATTATGCAGCCATAAATGGAAACAAAAATCATGTCCTTTGCAGCAATATAGATGCAGCTGAAGATTATCATTCTTCTTCTTTTTTTAAATTGTAGAGACAAAGTTTCTCCAAGAACCAGCGGGCTCAGGCAATCCATTTGCCTTGGCCTCCCAAAGTGCTGGGATTACAGGCTGAGCCACTAGAGTTTATCATTGGCTAAAGATTATCATTCTAAGTGAACTGCACATAACAAAAAACTGAATACTACATATTCATTAGTGGCCCCTGAACACAGGTCACATAAGCACAAAGATGAGAATAACTGACACCAAGAACTACTAGTAGGAGGAAGGAGAGAGGGGGAATAAGAGGCACACAGCTACCCATTAGGTATCATATTCACTACTGGGGGAGAGAAAGCTTGCTAGAAGCCCAGTCCTCACCTGCACACAATTTACTTATTTAGCAAATCCTCACATGTACCTCACAACTCTAAAATACAAATAAACATATTAAAATTAAGGAAATAAAAAAGAGTGGAAGATCAATCCGTAATACATGAAATACAAAATAGTGTGCAGAGTAAAAAATGAATAAATATGGTTTAAATAAAGAGAAAATAAGCAAAACATACTTAGCAGAAAAGACTATATATAAAAAAGTCCATCTACTTAGTAATGAGGAAATGGTCAAATAAAACGATATTTGACATTGATTAGAAGAAAACTAAGTCAATTAGAGAATTTCAAATGATGACCATGGCAAACAAGGTTATGCATGAATGAAGGAGCCAATGGATACATTGCATGCTATTTCCTACCATTTAAACTATATGTCAACCTATAGCTTTTACTAAAGTTTAGAGATTTTATTGTGCATAAGTACTTGGGCACTGACAAAATTCGAGCAGTATTTACCCCAGGAACAAAAAATAAACTGGAAAGAGCCCCAACACCATAGTCACTGGAATGAATGAGAAAACTGGATGGTCCACAGACTCAGACACTAGTATGTGTGAACATCCTAAGGCAAGAAAACCACTGACAAAATTTTGCATTGTAATTCCATTAATACTTATTGAAAGTTAAAAAGAGGCAAAACTAAAATAAATGGTAAAGATATGAAAAATAGGCAAAGAATCAGGACTGTGGTCATGTAAGAGGTAAGATGGAGATGAGTCTGGAAGGTGACCATCAGGAAACTCTAATGACTGTCCAAAGGCCAAGTGACAAATCTTGACAATGATTCCAAATGTGCTTCTATTATTGTAACTAAAACTTATGTAAATGAAATTTATTATTTTATTACTATATTTTATAATAAAATTTTAAAGCATTAGCTAAATTAAAAAATTGCATGCTTGTTTGCCATGTAATGTGGCAGTCTGATTTTTTTTTTGTTTTGTTTTTTAGTTGGAGTCTCACTCTGTCGCCCAGACTGGAGTGCAGTGGCGGCTCCCGGCCACCTTAGCCTCGACCTGCTGGGCTCCGGCGATCCTTCCGCCTCAGCCTTCCAAGTAGCTGGAACTACAGGCGCGCGCTACCACGCCCGTCTCAGTTTTTGATTTTTATTGTAGAGATCAGGTCTCGCCAAGTTGCCCAGGCGGGTCTCGAACCCGCGGGCTCAGGCAATCCACTCACCTTAGCCTCCAAAGGCGCGGGATAACAGGCTGAGCCACCAAGCCCGGCTAGCAGTCTGCATTTTAATTTACAAACATTTGCAGCCAAAGAAACAGCGTCACAGTTCAAATCACTCAAGTCACTCCTCAGCAGCAACAGGTCAAAGTTCATGCCAGACATCAGGCAGCAGAGCATGTATGGGCCAAATTGCAATATAAAAATTTTCCCTTTAATCTATTTCCTCTACATCTAAATTGTGATGGTCATATTTCCTCTACATCTAAATTGTGATGGTCAAGGCTGTGGAGAGATCCTCCCTCCCATCATTCTCTGTTCACTGTCTGATTTCTGGAAGGTGGATGAACCCCCACCAAGTATCAGGTAGGCAGCGGTTGTCTACCTGCGAAGACTTTCTGCTTGCAGCCTCTGCTCTCAAGTGTACCATTCGCCCACCAGTGGAGAGATGTTGATAAGAAGGCAGTGTTCCCTCAACTCTGGTAGAAAAGGAATGTCAGCCCTTTTTCCTCCCAGAGATCAGAGGATCCAGAGACTTCAGAGCTGCATTTTGATGTGGCATCCACTGGCAAGTGGGGCTACTGAGATGTGCTGGAAGCTTAAAATATAGAGCTTTGAATGTATAATACCAAAAATATACTTCATTAATAACTTTACATTAATTACATATTAAAGTAACATTTTGAATAATTTGTTACATAAATTATTACAATCAATTTTACGGGTGTCTTTTTATTTTATGTAAGTAAATTATTAAAATCAATTTTACGGGTGTCTTTTTATTTTATGTAGCTACTAGAAAGTTTAAAATGACACATGTGGCTCACATATTTATTGGACACTGCGGCTTGAGAGGATTGCTTTCCTTTTTAAAGCTTAGATTGCCTCCTCAGAAAACCAGGGGCCTGGAAGATAATGAAATCTGAAATTTTAAAATAATTATATTGTTTCCATTTGGGAATAATATATTTATGTACTGTACGTGTATGTGTGTATATATAGGTATATGCACATGTAATTCATAATGGATATAATCTTATGTACAAGATTAAATACAAATATCCTACAGGCAGGCCCATGTCCCAATGCAGGAGATAAAAAGAAAAAAATCCTTCCTAAAAATAAGTGCAGACCAAAACCTGTCACTCTTGTCTCATTCAGTCGAGTCTCACTGCATAGCCTGTCACTCAGCCCTACGAGGGAGGGACCGGAAGCCTTATCCAATCAGCAGCGGCAGCGTGAGAACTGTCCAATTAGGCGTGGAGCCGGAGAGGAGGGGGCGGCTTCCGGGATCTTGGCGGGGTCCTCTGTCTCTGGCGCTCACTCACCCAGCTAGGTTCGTGTCTCCGCTGCGCCTTCTACTCTTCAGGAGGCCGAGGTGACTTTGCCACAGCTTCTGTCACTCTGCGATCTGCAAGTACTGGGAGCCCCACAACTAAGACGCCAGGACACCCAGAAGCGGGAAATGGTGAGTGGGAGGTGGGAGTCCGAGAGGGGGAGGAGGCGTTTTCCGGGATCCGTCTGGGCCTTGGTCCCTGTACCAGCCGTAGCTCTGGTCCAGTCTCCACTGCCCGGTGTCCTCTACTCCAGGAAGCCCAGGTGACTCCGCCGAAGCCTCTGTCGCCCTGTGACCTGCAGGTCCGTAGGGAGGACGCCAAGACAGCCGGAAGCCTGGAAATGGTGAGTGACTGAACAGTCGTCCGAGACGCGGAGAGGTGGCGGAACCGGTCTGGCGGGCCCCGGGCCTCCCCGACAGCCCCGGAGTCTGGACCCGGGTCCCAGCCTGAAGCTCGGCCCTCGGTCCTCAGTCCCTCCGGTGCAGGGTGGGGCGCGACCCGCAGCCGGGATCCCTAGGTCTTGTACGGGCCTTGCACGATTCCTGCCGCCCGGAGCCTTCTCTGGGCCGCTCTGCGCCGGCAGCCCTGCGTCCCCCAGATAGGATGAGGAGCGGGTCCCGGGGAAGAACCACTCGTGTGCAGGGCTCGTGTGTGGAAGGGAGCTGTGGTCCGTGGGTCCCCCGTCCCTGCTTCCTCTTGTTAAAAATTAAACTGAAGTGCTGTCAAAACGTTAAAGAGTTTATTTGAGCACGCGACGATTCATAAAATGGGAGGCTCCAAGCCGTGGTCTGTGGTTTGGGGTCCACGGGAGGGGTGGAAGGAAAGACTTTTCTAAAGTGCAGGAGGAAGCACACCATGCTCAGTAGCTGATTGGTGACAGTTATGTAGTCGCCTTTTTTGAATTTTCCCCGTTGAAAGTTTCTAGTTATGGAATCAGAACTTTACTGACAGTTTGTGCCTTGTTAAACTTTGTAATTTATAGCAAACTCACTTAGTTAGTTAGGCTTTCTTAAGTAAAATCCCAGGACACTACAGTTACTTCAGTCTAATTGCTCCCTAATTAAGTGTTTTAACACTCTACTGGGGCTCAGTTTTTTTGTTTGTTTGTGTTTTGTTTTCCCATTTTTCAAGTGTATGGCATGCAGGGTCTCAAATACACAACTCTGTTTCCACAACCTGTGTTAGGGCCTCTAGGAAATCCTAAATTTCCAGTTCCTTTCCCACATTTCCAGATGCCAAATACTTCTGTCCTAATCACATTGTCAACTATTTGTCCTTTATTTGGTTTTCAAAAAGACAGTACTTTAATTGTGTTTCTTCCACAGAGCAGTGGATGGTCCTTTTAAGGTTATTTGTTTTCTGTTTCTGAGCATTTCACTGAGAGGACATCAGGGATTAACCACTTGACACTGCTGTAAAAATCTTTGCCTCTCCTTCTAATATCCCCTAGTTACACACAAATTTATCAGAATGTCTTTGGGTTGAGGTTCACCTTTGGAATCTTTACAAGGTGATGTGTCCTCAGCTGTCTTCTTTTCTGGGTTTTGTGTTTTACTATTGTATTGGATGACCCATGATGCCTATGGCGACCACTCTCTTGGAATGTTTAGTGAATACCAATCCCTGGGTCATCTCCTCTCATAGAGCTGCCAGAGGTATGGGGTGGAACCTCTCAGGAGAGCAGCTGAGGCTGAGAGGAGTCTCTTGGTATACCCTTCATCTAAAAAAGCTAATCCCTTGGGGCATTATGATTTTCTTCCTGCAACCCCAGCTTAGGTTTCTTGCAGACACATAAGTGGTCAGCCAGTCGGATCCTGGTGTTGAGGGGAAAAGGCAGAAATGCGTTGTGTCCCCTGGGTTATGTGAGACTTGTAAAAGGAGAGAAACTTTGCCTCAAAAACAAGGAAAATTCTGCACTGTGAGGCAGTATTAAAACCTACAAAGGAAAATGCACATTGGACGCATAGAAGATCAAGTGATAATCAAGTTCTTCAGGGAGCAGGATGGGGCTGGGAGGATCTTTCAGTGATCAGATGGCCTGATGTGGCCCTAGAGTCAGAAATGACTGTGTTCCAATCAGCACTGTCCCCTTTTCTGGGTTTGTCACTTGGAAAAGATTTGTTTGCTTATTTCAACTTCATTTTTTCATTAATTGTAAAACATTTCATCTGTAGAGCTTGAAATATTAAAAAATATATTTTCTAAGTGGCAAAGAAAGTGGATTTCAGGGAAAAAAACTTACATACCTAGCTTCATATTTTATGTGTTAAAAATTCTCATTTATCTTTTTTTTATTTTGCAGTGTGTGGTAAGATTCTGAAGTGTGCTCTATTTTAGCATAATTTCAGACAGAATCCCAGGGCTTAGCTTTGGGAAAGATACCTGAGAAAAATACAATGTTTTTCTCTTTATGCCTGCAGGAAAATGAATGCACTTCTGCAAGAAAATGTGGCAGATGAGTTGGAGAATTACAAATGTTCATGAAAATATCAGTTTCTCTATTGTGCAGGCAGAAATTTTGTGAAAGTGGGTATAACAAGGCAACCCGAAATCTGAGAGAGCTTGCATGTAATGTTCTTTATTTGTTCTAAAGAAGTCACCTGGAGATCCAATAGGTGAACACATTGGTTTATTAGAACTTATGAGAGGCACTGATAGTGGTCAGTTGGTGAAGTAAGAACTTGTATCTCTGGACAATATAGCAACCAGTTTTATAATTGGGGAAGTTAACAATTCAACTTGCTATGTGGTGGTTACAGTCACAGTGTATAAAGGTGCTGCACACATTGTTCTCAGCTCTGCTCAATTACCTGTACCCTATGGCTCTTACTGGTAATATGCATATTCTGCAGACCAGCCTTGTCCAGAGGCTACTCTCTGGGGGAGGAGCAGAAAAAAGCCAGATATAAGTGAAAAGAGTCAATGTCCAGACAATTACCCCACAGTAGATAACTCAGTTCTGTGTCCTTTTACCTGTCTGTCAGAGTTTAGTGCTAAATCTTATGGGATGGGATGTGGCAACTCCTAGAAATGTTCACATGTGATTATTTATAGCATGATTTGTTTTCATGGAAGTGATAATTAAATGACAGGTTTATTGTCTGAAGAGATACTTTTTCTGTTGAGGTATGAAATGTAAGTGCCTTACAATTTCTTGCCCTCCTAAAAACATAAACACAGTTTGAGTGATTTTGCTGAATTCTTTAGGCACTGGGTGCTTTCTCATTTAAAACTAAGTGAACAACCTCAGCCAATAACCCTGGCTGAGAATCAGAGATGTGGACCCAGGCAATGATGCAAGGGTCGATCCTGATTCTGCAAAAGGAGGTCATAGGAAGTCCAGTTAGCTCTTCCTGGGGAGCCTCTCCTGCAGGTGTCCCAATCTTTACATCAGCCAGTGAAGGTGCTTTTATACTGGACAAATCTACAGAGCCCTGGAAAGCTGGGGTTCCACAGGCAAGTGTGATTGGGGTTGGGAAGTGGGGATGTGGTGTCTTTTCTGAGGATGTGATTGTTATTGTACTGGGGCTATTTCTGAGATTCTCAAATAAGTTAAATTTTAGGTTAAAAATTACAATTCTAAAGGAATATCGAAATAGAGAGATAGAACCAAGCATAAGGTCTTCAAGCATCTCAAAGGTTAGG
Organism: Cephalopachus bancanus; assembly: GCA_027257055.1. Taxonomy (NCBI): domain Eukaryota; kingdom Metazoa; phylum Chordata; class Mammalia; order Primates; family Tarsiidae; genus Cephalopachus; species Cephalopachus bancanus. The sequence goes on along the minus strand of JAPVLO010001150.1, from coordinate 198,595 downwards.
CAGACAAGGGCTTTCTTTTATGGAGTGAAACAAACAAGATTAGAAAGAAGGTGGGAGGGGAGGGCAGGATGGAGAGTGGCAAAATCAGATCCCAGATCAGAGAATGTTTCACCCTGAAGTCAGCCTGTTCTTAGAAGGGGCATAAAGAGGGTTGCATGAGAGTGGGTTAGTGTTCCAGGGCCTGGAGAAAGGAGACAAACTTAAGCAAAGTTTTGCTAACAAATATTTTGTTCTGATCACTGAAAACCAAACTGTTCATCTAATTGTTTATGCGGCAAAAACTTGAGAACTTACAAAGTTTATGGCTGAATTTGTGATCTGTAAACAAGAGCACAATTGAAATCATAATGGAAAGGGAGTTTCTCTGCAGCAAGCTGTTCTTGAGAACGCAAAGGATGGGGGATTTCATTATTTACTTCTGTTCACCAGTACTACCCAATCTTCTCCTCCTTTTTCCTTTGCATTTTACATCTCACTGGGTTGTTCCTGAGTTGTATCTCTTATAGTAAACTTGTACATTTAAGTAAAATGTTTTGCTGAGTACACTGAGGAGTTCTATCAAATTATTAGGCAACTAGTTCATATTAAAGAATTGGCTGATGTTCAATAAACTTTATACTTTTGCTGTCAGGAAAAAGATATCATAAGTCACAACCTTAAACTGACTACAGGTGGGTTTGCTCACTGGTGAGAATTGAGACCTTGGAGAAGAGAGTGCTTTAATCCTGTGAGAAAGGGATCAGGGTTGTTTGAGCTCTCAGAATTAAATTTCCCAGGTGTTTGGGTTTCTTTCAACCACTACCCAGATGTGAGCCACCCTTGACTACAAATCCACCTTGAGAGTGGTCCCCAAGCTTGGGGAGGAGTTCAACCTACAAAGTTTGGGGTTCTTTGTGAACAGTGAGTGAAACAGGCTGCTTCCCTGAGCTGTTTCCCTTTAGTTTTTGTTATAAAATCTTGTTGCCATCTAATTTGTTTACCCAGTAGTAAAGATTTTTTTTAATACTAGGCGACCTTGCAGCAAGCCCATTGTGGTCCCCTCACCCACTCCGCTCACTGTCACCCATCCTTCACCCCCCAGTTGCCTGCCCCCCCATTACTATCCCTCACCAGCCCATTGCTCATCTCCCATCACCCCCAGTCAGCTCCCAATGCACCCACTCACCCTGCTTCTCTCCTGAGCACCTGGGCATCCTGTAGGTGGTGAGCACATGCTCAGAAGGCGACATGGGTGTCACCAGCCTCCTCAGGCTTATAAAATTTTATTTATAATTTGACTTCAGAGTTGTTATTTTCTTACTTGAGAATCTGAGTGGATTTTGTTATATGATCTGTAGAAGCAAAGAGGATCTTGAAATTTTTTTATGTCATTTAAAAACTAAGAACATAACCCTCCATGGACTCATCATCCAGGAGAATAAACAGGCCTTGGCCAGTTCTGGTGTTTTACCTTCCTTCTGCACCCAGAGGTGATCACAGACTTGATTATTTTTGTTTCTTTCCTAGCTTAATCATCTTTTGTGAAGCAGAGTTTTGCTTACTTTTGCCTCTTGTGAGTTTTCAGTAATTTCGTGTTACTGTTTATATACTAGAAATGATTTCTAGCCGGGCTCGGTGGCTCAGCCTGTAATCCCACACCTTTGGGAGGCTAAGGTGAGTGGATTGCCTGAGCCCGCGGGTTCGAGACCCGCCTGGGCAGGGAGACCTTATCTCTACAAAAAATAAAAAAATCAGCCGGGCGTGGTAGCGCATGCCTGTAATTCTGGCTACTTGGAAGGCTGAGGCCGAAGGATCGCCAGAGCCCAGCAGGTCAATGCTGCGGTGGATAGGAGCGGCCACTGCACTCCAGTCTGGATGACAGAGTGAGACTCCAACTCAAAATAAAATAAAATAAAATAAAATAAAATAAATAAGTAAATAAATAAATCAAAAAATCAGCCGGGCATGGTAGCGCATGCCTGTAATTCCGGCTACTTGGAAGACTGAGGCAGAAGGATTGCTGGAGCCCAGCAGGCGAGGCTGCAGTGGCCGGGAGCGGCCACTGCACTCCAGTCTGGGCAACAGAGTGAGACTCCAACTCAAAAAAAAAAAAAGAAATGATTTCTATGGTTTCTTTGCCTCAGTCTGTTGCACACAGGCTATTGTCTTGAGGCTGTGGTCACCCAATATACTCATTCAATTCACTCTTTTGGGACTTGACTTGTGTCAAGTTTATATTTTGATGTTGTGGGCAATGACATTCTTGATTTTGTCTCCAGTGTAAACTAATGCTTTATACATTTTTTTTGCATAAAGGAAGAAATTAGGGCACAAAATACAATTTCAAAGAATTTGCTTGAGTCAAGGAAGGACAGCTGCCTGGAGGATTCAAACCCAGTGGATATGCACTCCATTTGGTCTGTTACAAACTGGCTTTTCAAGATAAAAAGAGGTTTAAGGAGTGAGCCAATACATATTTGTCAGGAATACTCATTTGTTTATAACATTGATTAATGATTGACTAGACCTTGTTGAAACTGTAGGACACGAGTTATGGTGTCTAGTGTGTGGCCTTGTGAAGTCAATTTCTAGCTACTTGTGGGATCAGTTTAGAGTCAACCTGTAAGCAGCATCAGGAGATGATTATTTCCCTCAAGAGTGGGGTGGGGAGTGGGACATGACTGTTTTCTCATTTCTGTCCTATCTGGCCCTCATAGTTTAGAGAATGCTTACAATTTTCAGATGAAAAAGTTTCTCATTTCTCCTTTTTCATTAAAATCCCATTTGAAAGCTTTGTTGTTCAAAGTCCAAGGGTCAAGGTATCCCTCGTTGTGAGGAAGTCTCATTCCTGAATAGTACTGAGCCACGTTAGGTGAGGAGGAAGAGGAAACATCTTAGTAAGGAATTTTAAGAGCACCAAAAGCCAAATTGGGATGGCACCACAGGGTGGCAGCAATGAGGTTTCAGTCAAGTCATCGATTCATATAGCTGGTGTGCCTTGTTTTATCATCTCTAGTCTTTGGAATACCATGATATTAATTTTCTTGGAAGAATAAATCAATTAGAGATTCATAGCATTGATAATTTGAATAGTAGAAATATAAGGCACATCAAGATATGAAAGGAGAATTTGTATGGCAGGACAACAACAAATTTATTCCATTAGGGAGCCAACTAAGAACATCACAAAGAAAATAAAATCTAGATTCTTTTTAGAGTTGTGGTAGCCAAGTGACTTTTTTGCTCCTGTTCCCTAGATAAGTTTTTTATTAATGGAAAGTATTTATGTACACACAGCAAGAGACATTTGCAACATATATACTCCCCCTCCTTCTCATCTAATAGATATGATGTAAGCCAATGTAAGTTTCTAGTACAGTCACAGCCAGTGAATCATCATCACCTTTTTTGTTAAGCTGTGGTGGAGGCTGTGGTTTCATCAGCAGTTTTTCCTAAGGTTACAGCCAGATTTCTAATCATTTGTTCGTGAGAAGTGACACCCCACCAAGGCAAAAGCATCTTTCCTACAGAATACATGGAGCTGTCGTCTTGATGGCCAGGCAGAAAAAGGTTCCCCTAAATAGAATCTCCTTCTAAAATAGATTGGTGGTCAGGCCTAGAGAAAATTGTGAGGGAACTAGTCCAGCTTTGGATTTCTTCAGAGCTATCTATAGGTAGAGGAGTGACCAAATGTCCCAAGAGACATTGTTCTTTAATTTAGCAGTGTAGGGATTGGCCAGCAATACTGGAATTATTTCCTTCCAACAGGATTGGAGGATATATTTTATTATTAATTTTTGAGTCAGGATCTCACTCTGTTTGCCCAGTCTGCAGTGTGGTGGCATGATCATGGCTAACCACAGCCTCAATCTCCTGAGTCAGGCAATCCCCCGACCTCAGCCTCCTGAGCAGCTGGTAATACAGGCACAAACCATCATACCTAGGTAATTTTTAAGTTTTTTGTAGAGATGAGGTCTTGCTATGTTGCCTAGGCTGGTCTCTGGTCAGGAGCTCCTGGGCTCAAGTGATCCACCTCCGTCTTCCAAAGTGCTGGGATTATAGATGCTAGCCACCACACCTGGCCTGGGATTTTTTATTTGATGAGGTTTCCAGTAAACAAAATTTCCATGTTGGAAGGTATGATCTTTGATGTGTACATCTCCTGGGAGCTCACTGTTAAAAGAATCTATAATTAAGTCAGAGTTTTTAGTGAGGAGCTTTATAAGTCCTTGGCAACAATGAAGAATACTGTGTGTTCTTCGAGGAGAACTGGTTGGTAGCTACCTCATCCAGGTGCATAGGCCTTCCTGTTGTTATTTTAAAGGGAAAAGGCTGATTTTTTTTTTAGTGGGACTGGAACATAAGTTAAACCATACCAACAGAAGCAATCTGGAAGACTGAAGGTGACAATGGAAATGCAAGAATCAGTTGTATGTTACAAACAGACCAGATTATTTGACCAGTGACATGGTTTTCTTTGTGTGAAACTCAGAAGGAACTCTCCAAGAAGAAGTAAGACAAGACTTTAAATGGTCATGGTTAAAAATGTAACTGACAAGTTTGGTCATTCCCTTTTTTTCTTACAGGTTACTCAAAAGGTAAACCAAAGTCTTTTATTATTTTTTATAAATACTTTATAAAAACCTTATTTAAGTAAAAAAACCAAATTTTACCATGTTATATAATTAATATTAAGTCTATTTTTAATAAAACCTTATAGAGAGAGCTATCCAATCTCAATCAGCCTTGTCTGTACAAGATAAGTTTTCTATAAATCTTTATAGCCTCTTACAATTTTTTCTATTTTTTTCTCCAACTTTCAACATGGGAAAACCTAAGAAGTAAGGAATTTAACTGTTAGTCACATACTAACACTCTATGAATATTTATTTTATAATTTTTAGAAGCATAGGCTTTTTTTTTTTTTGAGTTGGAGTCAAAACAAAAAAAAAACAACAACAAATTTATTCCATTAGGAATAATTTTGTCACCCAGACTGGAGTGCACTGGCCGCTCCCGGCCACCACAGCCTCAACCTGCTGGGCTCCGGGGATCCTTCCGCCTCAGCCTTCCAAGTAGCCGGAATTACAGGCATGCACTACCATGCCCGGCTGATTTTTTGATTTATTGTAGAGATAAGGTCTCATTGCCCAGGCGGGTCTCGAACCTGCGGGCTCAGGCAATCCACTCACCTCAGCCTCCCAAAGGTGTGGGATTATAGGCTGAGCCACCGAGCCCTGGCTTAGGCTTTCTTTTTATTGTTTTGCATCAGAATCTCACTTTGTTGACCAGATTGGAGTGCAGTGGCATGCTTATGGCTCACTGCAGCCTCAGCTTCCTGGGCTCCCTAGTGGAAAATATCTGGATGTATTTAATTCACAAATTCTTATTTCTCTTTACATTAATTTGGTACCAGCCAGGCTTGGAGCTCAGCCTGTAATCCCGCGCTTTGGGAGGCTGAGGTGAGTGGATTGCCTGAGCCCGCAGGTTTGAGACCTGCCTGGGCAACTTGGCGAGACCTCATCTCTACAATAAGTTAAAAAATTAGCTGGGGCGTGGTAGCGTGCGCCTGTAGTTCCAGCTATTTGGAAAGCTGAGGTGGAAGGATCGCTGGAGCCCAGCAGGTCGAGGCTGTGGTGACTGGGAGCATGCCACTGCACTCCAGTCTGGGTGACAGAGTGAGACTCCAACTCAAAAAAAAAATTTTGATACCATGTAGACAATATACAGACATATATATATATAGATGTGACATATTTCATAAGCATGTATGCATCTAAAAGCCAAAGAGCCAGGAGCAGTGGTTCATACCTATAATCTCAGTACTTTGGGAAGCCAAGGTAGGAGGATTGTTTGAGCCCAGGAGTTTGGCACCAGCCTAGGCTACATAGTGAAACTGTCTCTGTACAAATAATAAAATAAGAAAATTAGCCAGGCATGGTGGCTTGTGCCTATAGCCCCAGCTACTCTGGAGGTTGAGGCAGAAGAATAACCCTGAGCCAGGTCAAGGCTGTGATGAGCTGTGATTATATCACTGCACTTCTTGGTTAGTACCCAATTGGTAGTTACTTCATATTCCTGGTACTTATGAGAGGAAGAAGAAGGTCTAGAGACTGAAACTGCTAGATAAACTACTTTCTTCCATTTCATATGGCCATTAGAAAATCAGATAAACCAGACATGGTCCCTGCCATCCAGGAACTTCTAGTCTAGAGCAAACAGGTAAGTGTTTGAATTCAACATCACATGGTCAGAATAAAAAAGGGAGGTATCCAGGTGACTTGGGCTCCATTTGGGTCACTTCCCTTTCATTGTTGTGAGTTCTGATGTCACCACCTGAAAGGCTACTAATGGACAGAAGAGTTGTTGCTAATATTTCTATTGCTATTAACTTGGTAAGAATAACTATTTAGCCACTAATATAGTTATCCTAGAAAATTAGGGTTTTAGTTAAATTTCTGGTTATTGTATGTTAAAAGATACACATGAAAGTAGCTAAAATAAATTAAAATTGCACAAATTCTGTGAGTCAGCTTTCTCTTGGGCAGGCAGGGAAGACAGACCAAATGCTATAGCCGCACTGTGAGTAAGAATTCTCCAACACACTGAGAGTCTAATTTGAGTCCTTCATTTGCCAATGATCAAGAGCAGGCTAGTGCCACAAAGAACTCTCAACCCCAAGCAGAGCCAGCAAGAGGCTTATAAAGGCAAAAACCGCAAGTGGGCTATATAGCATGGGATAGGAGAACAAGGAGCTAAAAACAAAAAGAACAAAATATGAAGATGTCGTTGGGGGATTTTACAAAGAATGGTTTCTTGGCGTAACATCTGGTTTTGGTTAAGCAAGGATGCAATTAGATATGGAACTTGTGGTTGGGGAGTTTCCAAATGCCGAGGGGAAACAAAGATGTAGGTCTGTGATCATGGGAAGTTTACCACAGTCACCCTGGGGAGGGAGGGGTTTACATCTGGGTAGGCAGGCAACTATAATGGAGGATTTGTGACAAAATGGAGTTACTTATGTCAAGCAAGGTATTACAGATATTTTGGATATTTCATAAACATACCTTAGTGTCATAGGGATGAGAAGCACAGGATGTGCTCCCTGCCCCAGCCCTTCCCAGATCCACCCTCATCTGAGCCTCATCCAGGCCTGGCTTCACCCTGGATTTTCCCCTAACAGAACTATTAGAGAAGGTCAGAATTTTGGGTGACTACTCCTGCTATCTCCAGAGCTGGTGCTCAGAATTTCCTGAAACCCAAAAGCAGATAAATAAGAATGAACAACTATATTTTGGGACCTTAATTTTTTTTCTCTTTGAAACCAGTCCCTCTCCAGACATCCCATCTAGCAACTTTTACTCCATTCTTGGCGATCCAGTATTTTCTCCACAAGTTACAAGAAAGTAAATATAAATGCAACAATGAACGCTTTATCTGAAATATAGTCCACACTTTATTTCTGTATTCCTCTCATCTGTGTATAGTTAGCTTTTATTCCATACATTTTCTTTTAAATCAACAGTAAGGAAACAGAAGAAAATATATATAATTTCTGGACCTTTCATCTAAATGTGGGAATTATAGGATACTTAGTGCCTCCCTTCTAGGGTGTTATGAGTGTTAACTCACATAATGTGAGGTTCCCAGCACAGTGCACTGTAATGTGTTTCAGAGCACATAGTACATGTTCAGTAAACCTTGCATTAATGTATATGCACATGTTGTTTTCCAAGTGCATACTGAGGCTTTGTAAACTTTAAAGGGACAGCAAAGAATGTGATCTTTTAGGACAGTAGTTGGTGGTTTTCACTGCCAACAGGAAGTGTTTGTGTTGTGAAGAGAGTGGTGGGTGTGAGTGCCTCTGTGTGCTGTGCCTGCTTTCTCTAGCTGAGTGCTACTGACAGTGGGTTTAGTAGGACCAGTGTCAGCACTGACAGGGAATTTGTTAGAGAAACCCATTCTTGACCCCTTTCAAACCTGCAGAGGGCCTGGAATACCAAGTGATTTATGTGCAACATTGAACTTAAGGCAATGCTTAGCTAAGTGACTCTCAACCCAGGCTTCCAATTAGGATCACATGGGCAGTTGGAAGAAATTCCATCACCTGTACCCTCCACAGAGAATCTCTCTATTGTTGGGTGGAACCTGTGCTGTTTTAATTAAGTGCCCCATGTGATGATAAGGTAGGCCAGGGTCCAGCACAAGCCCTCCCAGATACATTCATGAGAGTCAAGTTCAGCCTTTGCTCTAAAGGGGTGTCATGTGGCCTGCACTGCTGGTATTTGATGGGGCAGGTCATTGCAGTCTGTATTCCCATTGCTGTAATAGAACTTGCTAGAATCAGTGGCATGGGAGAGCACCTGAAGGCAGGAAAGAAAAAGCTTATATTTTGATCGTTATGTGGGATCTCATTTTTCCTGAATCTGTTTTGTGATGAAGGTGGCCTTTTCTCCAAAATTCTGCCTGTGGGTGTGTTGGTGGCAGGTGAAAGCATTGTGCTTATACCTCTAAAGGCATATTCTCAAATGCAGTTGTGATTTGTTTGAATGATCTCACCTCAGAAGGAATCCCAAAGAATGAGAAGGAAGAGTAAGAAATGGCTGATTGTCAGGTGAATGTGTCCCAGGTTAGGGACTGTATCCTCTCTTCCTCCTGGAATGTCGTGTGTTTAGAACTCATAAACCTTTACTGTTCTACTTACGATGTTCCTGCCTAATGTGTTTGTTTCAACTATCTTTTTTTCCCCCATTTCTTGTGGTAGTCAAGGATCTAAGTAAAACCCTACTCCCCTATATGCCAGAGTCTTCTCTATTCTCTCCATCCGGGCTTCTTACATGCCTTGACCAAATCTTACCAGGAATTTATTAGCTGCAATATTTCTTTTGAGTCAGAGTCTTGCTGTGTTGCCCAGGCTGGAGTGCAGTGGCATGCTCACAGCCACTGCAGCCTTGACATGCTGGGCTCAGGCGATCCTGACACCTCAGCCTTCCAAGTAGCTGGAACCACAGGCTTGTGCCACCACATAGAACTAATTTTTTTGATTTATGGTAGAGACAGGGTCTTGCCAAATTGCCCAGGGTAGTCTTGAACCCCTGGACTCAGGCAGTCCTCTTGCCTCCACCTCCCAAAGTACTGGGATTACAGTAGGCATGAGCCACTGTGCCTGGCAATCAACTGCAATATTAAGAATGCTCTCTTTGTGACAAATCAACATGAGAAGTTGTCGGCACCCAAGAGTCCTGTTGGGGATGAGGCCAGGTCCTTTGATTATAGTGAAGAAGGGGGACATGTACTGTTTAGGTTCTATCAGGTTACTCCGACAGCTCAATGCAGAACTAGATTAAGAAAATGTACATTTAACATGATGTCACTTAATTGTCCAGAATGACTCAGAAAGTTCTAAAAATAAGAATATCAGAAGAGTCTTATTCTTTAGAATGCTAAACAAAGACTAAGTATATTAATGGAGATTACAGAACCTGCGAGATATTTGTAGCTTGAATTTTGCATAAAACTGATGTTTCTTCATAATTAGATTCAGATTATAATTTACTTTTTTGTGGTTAATAGTGACATTTTGTCCTTTGTGCATTGGCACTTGATACAGCTTTTCCTATTAAAGTTGCTGCTAATTTCATTCACTTGGTTAAGGTGCTCTCTGACAGATTTTTTTTCGCGATATTTTTCTACCTTTTCCTCTTTATTATTAAAAAGTGCCTCGGGAAGATTTTCCAACTGATGTGTGTAAGTCATCACATCATCTGGAGTCTCCCCCACCCCGCCTTTTTAAATTCTCTTGCTTTAGGAAAGGAAGGCTCTCATCTTTGTTGACCGGTCAGATTAACTGAAATAAAATCCAGGCTGTATCCTTTACTGGGTGTTTAACAAAATGTTGTGCTTGGTTTGGAAGCATTGACATTACTGGATAGTTCATTCGAAACTCAGAAACTGAGACTTCACCCCAGAGCTCCTGAATGAGAATCTGCATTTTAACAAGATCTCTACTTTTTTGCTGTACACATTAAAATTGGAGAGGTGCCCTCTCGTTCATCATGACTTCTCCATATGGGAAATATTCACAGCTTATCCTGTATGAGGTAAATATAGCAGTCAAAAATTTATACACCTGTGTTAATGCTGTTGATTTTGTACTGTAGCATCCACAGAAGTATAGAATCTACACTGGTTTTGTGGATTTTATGCCATCTTTCCTCAGAGTTAGAGATACATTAGAGAATATTCCTGTGTTTAAAAGTGACATATTGAATAATTCTAGTCACTCATATAAGTCAGAACCAGATCTCTTTACTTCCCTTTTTTACCTGAATTTAAATTAAGAATTCTACCATGGCCACTTGGTAAATATATTTTTGTTTTGTTTTTCTTTCAGGTACTGCTGACATTCAGGGATGTGGCCATAGAATTCTCTCTGGAGGAGTGGGACTGCCTGGACCCTGCTCAGAGGAATTTGTATAGGGATGTGATGTTAGAGAACTACAGAAACCTGGTCTCCCTGGGTGAGGATAACTTCAGTACAAAATTTGTATTTCACAGTAAGGATTTTATCTCCTTTCCTTGTTGAATGTTTTGTTAGGAGTTTCTGCTTTGCATGAGTAAGTTTCACATCACTGCTTTCAAGGAGAACTTAGAGACTTGTTAGTATAGAAAGGAAAATCTTCTAGATGTTTTATCTTGACCTGAACCATCTCATTTTTAAGCTGATCTGTGTCCTTCACTATAGTGGTAATTCTAGAAATTCAGTAACAAATATTGTTGCCTACACCTTCTTTTTTTGGACACAGGGTGTCATTCTCATCTAACCTGGAGTGCAGTGGCATGATTATGGTTCACATCAGTCTCTGCTACCTGGGCTCAGGTGATCCTCCCACTTGAACTTCCTGAGTTGCTGAGACTACAATCATGTACCACTACACCCAGCTAATTTTTAAGTTTTTTTTTTAATAGTGATAAGATATCACTATGCTGCCTAGGCTATTCCTGAACTTCTGGAGTCAAGAAATTATTCTGCCTTGGCCTTCCAAAAGTGCTAAGATTACAGGTGTGAGGCACCATGCTCAGCCTGCTCACACCTTAAAATTCTATTTTTTTCACTAAGTTTTGATTGAGTAGTACTGGTTAGTGGAGCTGAGAACTCACACATTTAAAATCTTTCCTAAATATTCTAAAGGTTCTATTAGAAAACAGTATTTTGAGATTAATTTTCTATGATTTTCTACAATGTTCTCTCTTTACTAAGCACAGTACGAGGTTGGTGATAGGAGAATCCCAGCAAGAGTTGTGTTACCTTTTTCTAATAAAACAGATCTTGCTATGTCTACACCGGACCTAATCACCTGTCTGGAGAGCAAAGAACCCTGGAATTTGGAGAGACAGGAGATAGTAGCCAAACACCCAGGTAAGTGGGAATGAATGAAGCAGGTACACAGGTGAGAGGTCACAAAGTCAAGAAGGAAGCCAGGACTTAAAATGTGCTTTGAGAGGCTCTGTTCCAATGGAACTGGCTTCTGAGAAGCCTGGGTTTATTTGTCTTGCTTTAACATAGGGGCATATTCTGTCCTGTGCTATTAATATCTCCAAGGACTCTACTTCCCCTTCAGTGATTTTCCTTTAACCTTACAGTGAGAACCAGTCTTTATGGCTTCTAAGGAAATGCATGGTCTGACAGCTCTTCTATTGTTTTGGGGAACTATTTGCATGTTTTTGCAAAACTCTGTTAAACGATTTTTAAAATTTCTTCTTTGCATCATGTCTGCAATGTAAACAATAGTGATGATGTTGGGATTTGGTTCAGAAATTCCAGGAACACTAGGGCCAGATGTCTGTTTTCTTTTTATGAGTTCCTATCTTATGGAGGTTTTAAATGTGATTCTACAGAAATTCATACTCCATAATTTTATCAGAACACTGAGCATCTCCCTATATGTAAGAAAGTCTAAAGTTAATTTTACTTCAAAATTGTATTGTTTAGTATAAACTGAGATTGGTAATTTAAACTGAAATGCATCTACTCACTTCCCAGATTCTTTTTCTTTTTTTGAGTCGTGGTCTCACTCTATTACCCAGTCTGCAGTACAGTATTGTGATCGTGGCTCACGGCAGCCTCAACCTCCTAGGCGCAGGTTGTCCTTCTTCCTCAGCCTGTTGAGTAGCTGGGACTATAGGCATGTGCTACTACACCTGGCTAAATTTTTGTAAAGATACGAGGTCTTGCTATGTTGCCTTGACTGATTTTAAGTCCTGGACTCAAGTAATCCCTGACTCAGCCTCCCAAATTGATAGGATTACAGGCATGAGCCACCATGTCTGGCCCCAGATTTCTTAAATATACTGTGTCATTGGAGTGCTTAGAATATTGCTAAGTGTTTGTTAAACTTTCTCTTGTTATCTTATTTTTTTTTTACTATCTAGTCATTTTATAAATTTATTTTGTTTAGTATAATGCTTACTAGGGCTGTGTCATTCATATATATATGTGTCTGGATTTTTTTAATGTCATTTTTTTTTACAAATAATGTATAACTATTGTGCACAGTGTAATAATTTGATATGTGTCTACACTGTGAAATAATTGATACATATAAGTTCAAACATCTGTCATCTCATGAGCCGGGCCCATTGGCTCACACCTGTAATCCCAGCGCTTTGCAAGGCCGAGACAGGAAAATTACTTGAGCTCAGGAGTTGAAGACCAGCCTAGGCAACATAGCAAGACCTTGTCTAAGCAAAAAAATAAAAAAAATTAGCTGAATGTGGTAGTGTGCAGCTATAGTTCCAGCTATTTGGGATGCTGAGGTAGAAGGATTGTCTGGGAGGTCTTGGTTGCAGTGAGCTGTGATCATGCCACTGCCCTTCAGCCTGGGCAACAGAATGAGACCCTGACTCAAACAAAACATGTATCATCTCACATAGGTCCTTTTTTTAATACACTGAGAAAATTTAAGGTCTGATCTCTTAATGAAAATGTTAAGCATACAAAACATTATTAACTAGTTGTGAAACTATACATTATATTTCTATAATGTATAACTATACATTATATTTCTATACATTATATTTCTGTAACTCATGCATTTTATAATAGAATATTTTTGTGAAACTATACATTATATTTCTATGACTCATGCATTTTATAATAGAATATTTTTACCCTTTGAACAACATTTCCTATTTTCCCCACATTTATTCCCTGGAAACCACCTTTGTATTCTATTCTTTTATTAGTTCAATCCTTTTTTTTTTTTTTTTTTTTTTAAGACAGAGTCTTGCTCTGTTGGCCAGGCTGGAATGCAATGGTATGATCATGGGTCACTGCAGTCTCATTTTGGGATCAAAAAATCCTCCCACTGCAACCTCCAGAGTAGCTGGGAATATAGTGATGGACCATCATGCCTGGCTAATTTAAAAAAAAAAATTGTAGCGTTGGAGTCTTACTTTTTTTCCTAGTTTGGTCTTGATTTTTGGCCTCAAGCCTCCCACTTCAGTCTCCCAAAATGCTGGAATTATAGGCATGAGCCACCATTCCTGGCTGAGTTCAACTTTTTTAGATTTCTCATGTAAGCGAAAACATAAAATATTTGTCTGGTTTATTTCACTTAGCATAATGTCCTTCAGGTCTATGTTGTTGAAATTGCAGAATTGTATTATTTTTAAATGACCGAATAGTATTTTGTCTATTTAAGCCATGTTTCTTTTTCCATTCCCCACTCACAAACATTTAGATTGTTTTCAAATTTTGGTAATTGTGAATAATGCTGCAATAAACATGAGGGGGTGCAGATATTTCTTTGAGATACTGATTTAATTTCCTTTGGTTATATGCCCAAAAGTTGAATTGCTGCATTGTGTGATAGTTATATTTAAAAAAAATTTTTTAAGACCCTTCATGCTTATTTTTATAATGACTCCTCCAATTTACAACTCACAAATAGTGTACAGAATTTCATTTTCTTCACATCTTTGTCAACACTAACAAGTTGACAAAGTTAACTCTCTTCCTTTTTTTTTTTCTTTTTGTTTGAATTTATCAGGTACAAGTGTAATTTAGTTACATGCATAGATTGCATACTATTGAACTCAGGGCTTTTAGCATATCCATCACCTAAATAATGTCCATATCTTTTCTTTTTGATACTTCATCCTAATGGGTATGAAGTAATCTCTCAATTTTTTTTGATTTGCTGTTGTCTGATGATTGGCGATGTTGAGCACCTTTTCATATACCCTTTGGCTGTTTGTATGTCATTGTTGGGGGAAAAAAATCTATTCATTCTTTTGCTTGTTTTTTTAATCAGGTTATTATTATCATTACTATTATTGTTACTGCTTTTTGTGAGTTTCTTATATCTTTTAGATATTAACCACTTGTCAGATAGATGGTTTGCAAATATTTTCTCCCATCCTGTAAGTTTTCTTATTTTATTTTTCAGTGGAGAAGTTTTTTAGTTTTTATGGTGCCATTCTAATGGGTATGAGGTGATGTCTCATGATTTTGCTTTGCATTTCTCTAAAAATCAGTAATTTCAAGCATTCTTTCAACTGTTTACTGGCAAACCATATGTATTTTTAGGGAAATCTTAGTTTAGTACTTTACTTTTTAATCAAGTTATTCCCTTTTTTGTTGTTGAATGTTAGAGACTGTTTATATATTCTAGATATTAACATATATCAAACATATGATTTACAAAATTTTTACCCATTTCTAAGATGGCATTCTCACTCCACAAAATGTTTCTTTTGATGAACAGAAATTCTGAAGTTTGTAGTCCCATTTTTCTGTCATTGATTATGCATTTGATTTCATATTCAAGAAAACAGTGCCAACACCAATGTCACAATTTTTTCCCATATATTATCTTCTAAGAGTTTTATTAGATATGTATTTCTTAAGTTTAGGTATTTAATTCACATAAAATAATTTTTTTGCATATGGTGCAAGATAAGGGTCCAACTTTATGTTTTCCACGTAGATATTCATGAATGTCATTTGTAGAACATGATTTGTTTTGAACATCATTTATTGAAAAGACTTTTCCTACTGTGTGGTCACAGCAACCTTGTGTAAGATTATTTGATTGTATACAAAAGAGTTCATTTCTGGGCTTTCTGTTGTGTTCTGTCATCTGTTTACCAGTCTTTGTGCCAATACCATATTGTTTTTTTAAAGTCAGAGTCTCATTCTATTGCCCAGGCTGGAGTGCAGTGACATGATCATGTCTCACAGCAGCCTTGAGCATCTGGGTTTAATCGATCCTCCCACCTCAGCCTCTCAAATAGCTGGGACTATAGGCATGTCCCAGCTAATTTATTTTTTTGTAGAGGTGAGGTCTTGCTATGTTGCTCCAGCTGGTCTCCAGCTCCTGGGCTTTAGTGAACCTCCTGTCTCAACGTTTCGAGATGCTGGGATTACAAGCATGAGCCACCATGCCCAATGCATGTTGTTTTTATTTATGTAACTTTGATGTATATTATAAAGATGTGAGGTACAAGTCAGGATTAGGTACATAAATAATGTATGTGCAGGTGAAGTTTGCACCTCTAACTGGTCCTTACTTCCCCTGATTTAGAATCAGGTACCCTCTCTCTCCTGGCAGTGTCCCGCGACTGCTGATGCCTCCCTTGTGCTATGGTGATTAATGTTCTGGTCCCACTTATGAGAACATATGGTATTCGGTTCTTTGTTTCTGTGATAGATTGCTGAAAATGATTGTCTCCAATTCCATCCAATTTTCTGAGAAGTCCATGATTTTGTCTTTTATGACTGTGTAATATTCCATTGTGTGTATGTACCACATTTGCTTTATCAAGTCAACTTCTGATGGGCAGTAGGGTTGGTTCTATGTTTTGGCTATTTTGTGAATAGTGCGGCAATAAACATGAGTGTGCTGGTGTCCTTTCTGTAGAACAATGTGCAGTGTGCAGGTGTCCTTTCTGTGTTCCTCTGGATATATTCTCAGAAGGGGGATTGCTGGATCATATGGAAGGTCGATGTCTAGTTCTTTTAGAAATTGTCACACTGTTTTCCATAGAGGTTGGAATAGTTTGCACTCCTACCAACAGTGTAGAAGTGTCCCCCTTTCTTTCCGTACCTACTCCAACATCTATTGTTTTTTTATTTATTAATGATGGCCATCCTTCCTGGTGTAAGATGGTGTTTCAGTGTGGATTTGATTTGCATTTATCTGATGATTAGTGAGGCTGAGTATTTTTTCATGTATCTGTTGGCTACTCATATGTCTTCTTTTCAGAAATTTCTTGTCCTCTGCCCTTTTTGCTCCCCCCCCTTTTTTGAGTTGGGGTCTCACTCTGCCGCCCAGTCTGGAGTGGCCACCCCAGCGTCAACCTGCTGGGCTCAGGCGATCCTTCCACCTCAGCCTTCCAAGTAACTGGAACTACAGGCGCACGCTACCATGCCCAGCTAATTTTTTCTATTTATTGTAGAGATGAGGTCTCGCCTAGTTTCCCAGGCTGTTCTTGAACCCGTGGCTCAGACAGTCCTCTCACCTCAGCCTCCCAAAGTGCTGGGATTACAGGCTTGAGCCACCACGCCCGGCCAGATTATTGTAGCTTTATAGTAAAGTTTAAAGTCTGGAAGTATGATAAATCCCACTTTGTTTCTTTTGCTGAGGGTTGTTTTGGCTGTTCATGCTCTTTTTGTTTCCAGATGAATTTCTGTATTGTTATTTTCAAGTCTGAGAAGAATGATGTTGGCAATTTAATGGGTATTGTGTTGAATCTTTAGATTGCCTTGAATAGGATGGGACATCTTGACAATATTGATTCTTCCAATCCATGAGCAAGGAATGTTTTTCCATTTGTTTGTGTTATCTTTGACTTCTTTGAGCAGTGTTTTGTAGTTCTTGTTGTAAAAGTCTTTCACTTCTCTGGTTAGGATGCCGAGGTATTTCATTTTTTTTTTTTTTTTTGGTGTGGCTATTGTGAATAGGACTGTGGTTTTTATTTGGTTCTCTGCCTGTTTGTTATTGGTGTATAGAAATGCCATTATCTTTTGCACACTGATTTTGTACCCCAGAGCTCTACCAAAGTCATCTATCATTGCAAGGAAGTCTTTGACAGACTCCCTTGGATTTTCAAGATATAGGCTTATGTTGTCCACAAAGAGGAATAGTTAGCTTCCTCTTTCCCTATTTGCATGCTCTTGATTTCCTTTTCTTGACTGATTGCTCTAGCAAGGACTTCCAGCACTGTGTTGAACAGGACGGGTGAGAGCGGTCAACCTTGTCTTGTCCTTGTTTTCAGGGGAATGCTTCTAACTTTTGTCCATTGAGCAATATTTTAGTTTTGGGTTTATCGTAGATAGCTCTTACTGTTTTTGAGAAATGTTCCTTCTATGCCTAGGTGTTCAAGGCTTTTTATCAAGGGATGCTGGATTTTGTCAAAGATTTTTTCTGCATGTAATGATATCATGTGGTTCTTGTTTTTACATCTGTTAATGTAGTGAATGTTTATGGTCTTGTAAATGTTGAACCAGCCCTGCATTCCAGGAATGAAGCTTTCTTGGTCCTGGTGGATGATTCTTGAGATGTGGTATTGGATCCAGTTTGCTAGGATCTTATTGAGAATTTTTGTATCTATGTTTATCAAGGAGATTGGCCTGTAATTCTCTTTCCTTGTTGGATCTTTACCAGGTTTGGGCAGCAGTGTGATGTTAGCTTCATAAAATGATTTGGGGAGAGTTCCATCTTTCTTGATTGACTGGAATGCTTTCAATAGGATTTGTCATCAGCTCCTCCTTGTATGTTTTGCAGAATTCTGCTGGAAAGCCTTCTGGTCCAGGACTTTTTTTTTTTTTTTGTAGGTAGATTTCTCATGATGTAGTCAATTTGTTGCCTTGTTATTGATCTATTTAGGATTTCAGTTTCTTCTTGTTCCAACTTTGAAAGGTTATGTGATGTCAGAATATCTTCCATTTCTTTTAGGCTTTTGAGTTTATTTCCATACAGGTATGCATAGCAATCTCTGAAAATCTTTTGAATTTTTTCTTGGTCAGTTGTTGCATCATCTTTTGTGTTTCTGATTGTATTTATTTGGGTTTTATCTCTCTTTTTTCTTAGTCATTCTGGCTAGAGGTCCTTCATTCTCATCCTGTCGAAGAACCAGCCTTTTGTCTTGTTTTTTTTTTTTTTTCTGTGATATTTTTGTCTTCTATGCCCTGCAGGTGCAACTTTATTTTGGTGATCTGGATCCTTCTGCTGAAGTTAGGATTTTGGTGGTCTTGCCTTTCTAGCCCTTTAAGTGTGACATTAGTCTGTTTACTTGTGATCTTTTAGTTTTCTTGATGTGTGTGCAGAGCTATAGATTTTCCTCTTAATACTGCTCTTATGGCTTCCCAGAGATTCTGATAAGATGTATCTTTGTTTTCATTCATTTCCAGGAATCTTTTAATTTCTGTTTTGATTTCTGTATTGACCCGGGAGTCATTCAGCAGCATGTTTTTGTTTTTTGTGTTTTTTTTGAGTTGGAGTCTCACTCTGTCGCCCAGACTGGAGTGCAGTAGCCGCTCCCAGCCACCGCAGCCTCGACCTGTGGGGCTTCGGCGATCCTTCCGCCTCAGCCTTCCAAGTAGCCGGAATTACAGGCATGTGCTACCACATCCGGCTGATTTTTTGATTTATTGTAGAGATGAGGTCTCGCTGCCCAGGCGGGTCTCGAACCCGCGGGCTCAGGCAATCCACTCACCTCAGCCTCCTAAAGGCAAGGGATTACAAGCTGTGCCACCGAGCCCGGCTAACAGTATATTTTTTAGTGTCTGTGTCTTTGTGTGTTTTCAGGGGATTTTGTTGGTAGTGATATTTATTTTCATTCCACTGTGATCTGAGAAGATGCATCATATTGTTTTGATTTTGTTGGAATTTGTTTATGCTTGATTTATGTCCAAGAACGTGGTTAATCTTGGAGTACGTTCCATGTGCTGACAAGTAGAGCGTGTACTCTGTCGTTGTTGGGTGAAGTGTTCTGTAGATGTTTATTAAGTTTGTTTGGTTGAGCATCAAGTTGAGTTTCTGGATCTCTTATTGATTTTTTTGCTCAATGTTTATCTAGGGTTGTTAGTGAGATACTTAAGTCTCCAGTTATGATTGTGTGTGAGTCAGTGTCCTCTTTTAGTTTACTTTACAGTTGATTTATAAAGCCTGGTGCTCCTCTGTTGGGTACATATATATGTTCAGGATGGATGTTTCTTGCTGGTGGATTGAACCTTTTATTGATATGTAATGTTCTTCTGTATCCTTTTAATTTTTTGATAGATTGAAGGCTGTTTTTATCTTAGAATAGCTACTTCCGCCTTCTTCTGTTTTTCTGTATTCCATTCTCCCGAAAGTTCATTTTCCACCCTTTGATTTTTAGTCCATAGGTGTCCTTTGTAGTGAGATGGGTTTCTTGGAGGCAATGGATTGTTGGATTGTATTTTCTTTTTTTTTCATCCAGGTTGCTACTCTATGTCTTTTCACTGGTGTACTTGGTGAATTCACATTCAGGCTCATTATTGAAATATAAAGGTTTATTCCTGTCATGGGGCTCTTAGGATACTATTTTGTTTTCTTTTAACTTTGGCATTAATATGTGTTTTCTTTTTTGTGTATGTTCTGTTGACTCTGAATTCTTGTGAAGTGCATGGTTGCTCTTTTTTTTTCTTCTGTGCTCAGTATCCTCTTAAGTGCCCCCTGTAGAGCTGGTCTTGAAACAGCATAATCTCTTGGGGATTGGATGTCTGGGAAGGATTTTAATTCTTCATCATTGATGAAGCTTAGTTTATCTGGGTAGAAAATTCTTGTTTGGAATTGCATATCTTTGAGAACTTTAAACGTTGGACCACAGTCCTTTCTAGCTTGTAGTCTTTCTGCCAATAAGTCTGGCACAAGTCTGATTGGTCTTCCCTGGTAGGTAGTCTGGCCTTTTCTCTCTCTGCCTTGAGATTCTTTTCTCTTATACCTACTTTGTGTAGGTGAATTACTATGTGTCTAGGGGTTGATGTTCTCATTTGATGTCTTGCAAGGATTCTCTGAATTGCTTGTGCTTGGATGATCATGTCTCTGGCAAGATGGGGAAAGTTTTCTTGAATGACCTCATGGAAATATGTGTTCCAAGGTATTCTCCATTTCCCTTTCTACTTCAAGGATACCAATCAGGTGTAATTTTGGCCTCTTATGTAATTGCACATCTCTTAGAGACTGTACTTTTTCTTTTTGAGTTTTCTTTCTATTTTTTAACAGATTGGGTTAATTTCATACTTTGGTCTTCAAGCTCTGAGATTCTTTCCTCTGCCTGGTTAATTATGCTTTCCATGCTTGTCAGCTTGTAATTATTTCCTGGATTGAATTTTTGATGGCCAAGATATCTGTTACATTTCATTCAGTTTTGCTTGTTGTTTTTCTTGATTCTTTTTTTTTTTTTTTTTGAGTTGGAGTCTCGCTCTGTCGCCCAGACTGGAGTGCAGTGTCCGCTTCCCACCACCGCAGCCTCGACCTGCTGGGCTCCGGCGATCCTTCCACCTCAGCCTTCCCAGTAGCCGGAATTACAGGCATGCGCTACCATGCCTGGCTGATTTTTTGATTTATTGTAGAGATGAGGTCTCACTGCCCTGGTGGGTCTCGAACCCGCGGGCTCAGGCAATCCACTCACCTCAGCCTCCCAGAGGCGCGGGATTACAGGCTGAGCCACCGAGCCCAGCTTTTTCTTGATTCTTGTTCACTCTTTCCATCCACTCCCTAATCTGATGTGTTCTGAGGCCAGTTGTTGTGGATGGTTTCCATTGTTTGAGCTCCAAGGTCTGTTTTTTCAGGCACTGTCTCTTTAGGACTCTAGGGGTTACCTGTGTTCTTTCATTGATTTTTCTTCATTTGTGACAGATCTCTTTTCTTTCTCTTTAATTCTGTTACTCAGAGAGGGAGAAGCTTTCATTTCTGTTGTTTACTCAGCCCCTTCTCCTTCCCTGAGCAGGGTCTCCGAATTTATTCAATTTTGAAATAGGGCTGGGAACCTTTTGAAATAGGTGGGAAGCTGTGCTGTCTCTTTACAGTTTTGAGAGTTGAATAAGGTGAAGTGTGGGAGCTAGGATTCAGAAACTACCTGTAGTTCACAATGTTCACTGGCTGGGGTGTGGGTCCCCTGAGACCCACTCCCCACCATGTCCATTCAATGGGTATGTATGTGTATCCCCTGAGTCCAAGATAAAGTAAACGAAAAGAAAATAACAGAAAAGGAGAAGAAAAAAGAAGAGAAAAATAAAGGAAAAAAATAAGGCAAACCAAAAAATGAAACACATACAGAACATGCAAAAAAAATTGTGAGTACTGAGCTCTCTCTTTTGGCAAGTTCTGCAACTTCAGTTTTTTCTCTGCTATTATGCTTGAAGGACTTTTAATTTTGTTTTGCAATTTTATATTTCTGTGTTTCATTTTTAGGGTAGGTGATCTTACATTGGTCAATTGTGTTTTTGGTTTTTAACTATAATTTTTTTTATGAAAACATGTAAATCTGTTTACTTTAAGACAATGTGACAAAAATCAAACATAAATGAGTCATATATCTATTGCCAGTATAATTATCAGTGTGTGTTTTTTGCCTGCATAAATATTACTGCTCTTTTGTTTATGATGTGTATTTGTTTCTTTGTTGGTCAGTGGTTGTTTTATTGTGTCTAGGTGAGTAATTAATTTCAACATCCATTTATTGGTGAGTCTATGCTATATGTCTAAGAGAAATACTTTTGTTATTTGAAAGTACTTTTTGTAAAGCTTCATAAATCTCTTTTAGGTATTGTTGATTATTTTCACTTGGAAAAAACATAACAAAATTTATAATTATAAATATTTTTAAGTATACAGTTTCATTCAAGTATATTGACATTGTTATACAACATATCTTGAGTGTTTTTATCTTGCCAAACTAAAATTCAATAAACATCAAGCAACTATTCCTATTGCCTGGCAATTTACAAACATCATTCTGTTTTCTGTTTCTAAGACTGTAACTACTTTAGATGTCTCGTGTAAGTGGATTCATTCAGTATCTGCCTTTTTGTGGCTGACTTATTTCATTTAGCATAATGTTATTAAGATTTGTTTTCATTAAGATGTTAAAAGACATACTGCTTTTTAAAAGCTGAGTACTAATCCTAATACTAATTGTTTTTGTATTCCAAGTTATATTCATCCATTTGTTGAGAACAGTTTGGATTGCCTTCATCTGTTGGTTTTTGTGAATAATGCTGCAATAAATATGGGTGTGCAAATAACTACTTACTTGATTTTATATGTGAAGGTTTATTTCTGTTATTTATCATTTCATTGGTTTACTTGTTTGCCTTGATGCCAAGACACAACTGCTTTGATCACTGTAGTTTTGTGATCCATTTTCAGTGTAAGTATGACGTCTCCAACATTTTTCTCTTTTTAAAGGTTGCTGAGCTCTTTGTGATCTGAGAGTTTTTTTTTTTTTTTTGAGTTAGAGTCTCACTCTGTTGCCCAGACTGGAGTGCAGTGGCCGCTCCTGGCCACCACAGCCTCGATCTGCTGGGCTCTGGCGATCCTTCCACCTCAGCCTTCCAAGTAGCCGGAATTACAGGCATGTGCTACCACACCCGGCTGATTTTTTGATTTATTGTAGAGATGAGGTCTCGCTGCCCAGGCGGGTCTCGAACCCATGGGCTCAGGCAATCCACTCACCTCAGCCTCCTAAAGGCGCGGGATTACAGGCTTGAGCCACCGAGCCCGGCTGATCTGAGATTTTTATATGATTTTTTTAGTTGCTTTTTCTATCTCTGCCAAAATAAAATTGAAAATTTTAAACAGATTAATTGCATTGAATCTCTGGATAACTTTGGGCAGTATGGACAGCTTCACAATATTAAGTATTCACACTCTTGAAGAAGAGCGTGCTCAAGGCTGCTGTTTAATTTCCATATATTTGTGAATTTTTCAGTTTTTAATTTGGCAATAAATAATCTATAAGTTTTCAATTTTTAAAAATTTGTTAAGACTTTTTTTGTGGACTAACAGATGGTCTATCTGGAAGAATTTTTATAAACTATTGAGAAGATTGTATAATCTGTTTTGTGGTGTGTTCTGTTATACATCTTTTAGCTGTAGTTGTTTTATAGTGCTTTCAAGTCCTGTTTCCTGTGTATTTCTTGACTCAAATATGTTATGTTTGCTGTATATTTTGGAACCCAGATGTGAGAAATAGGTATACACACACACACACACACACACACACACACACACACACACGTTATAATTTCCTAGTGAATATTTTATAAAATATGGCAGTTTATGACTTAAATTGTATTTTGCCTGATATAATTGTTATCTCTCTTGCTCTCATTTGGTTAACATTTGTATAGAATGTCTTTTCCATTCTCCTCTCAGATTGTTTTTTCATTAGACCTAAGTGAATTTTTTTTTTTTTTTTTTTTTTTTGAGTTGAAGTCTCATTCTGTCGCACATCCTGGAGTGCAGTGGCACACTCACGGCCACCGCAGCCTCAACCTGCTGGGCTTAGGCTATCCTTCTACCTCAGCCTTCCAAGTAACTGAAACTACAGGCATGTGCCACCATGTACAGCTAATTTTTTTATTTATTGTGGAGACGAGGTCTCGCCATGTTGCCCAGGCTGGTATCGAACCCCTGGGCTCAGGCAGTCCTCTTGCCTCAATCTCCCAAAGTGCTGGGATTACATGCATGCACCACCACACCCAGCTTAGACCTAAGTGAATCTCCTGTAGTCAGAATATAATTGAGTCTTGTTTTGTTTTTTTTTTAATTTTTAAAATTCCTTCATTAAATATATATTTTTGACTTGGAAGTTTAGTCTGTAAATATTTAAATAATTTCCTGAGCAGGAAGGACTTACTATTGTCATTTGATTAATTGTTTTGTTTGATTCTCATAGCTATTTTGTCCTTTTTTTCTTTATTTCTGGTTTTGTGTCTCATTAATTTTTGAATTTTCATGCTATGACTCCTTTCTTTTTACTTTGCTTTTTTTTGGGTATCAGCATAGGTATTTTCTTTGTGGTTGCCATGGAGATTATATAAACCTTTTTAAAATTTTCCCCCACCCCCCACCCATATAAACCTTTTAAAGTTACAGCAGTATATGTTAAACTGGTAACAACTTCAGTTGCATAGAAACATTCTCTGTCAGTCCTCTGCCCTCAACCAACTTTTTTACTGATTTTAGTCATATATATTTTTGTATTATGTATCTATTAACAAATGTGTATAATTCTTTTTCTACTTTTGTCTTTCAAAATTTTTAGCACAATTAAAAACATTTTTTACGCCATCATTATAAAACAACATAATTTTGTTTTTGTATATGTGCATGTGTTTTTTAGTGTTATGTGTTTTTATATAATGTTTTCTAGCATTGTTATTTTCAGTGGAAGGAACTCTCTAGTATTCCTTGTAGGGCAGATCTATTGGTAATGTACTTTTTCAGCATTTGTTACCCTGGAAAGTTTTTGTTTGTTTGTTTTATTTTGAAGAATAACTTTTTTGGTTATAGTATTCTTACTTAAAAGTTTTTCTCTTTCAGCATTTTTACATATCACCCAACTCCCTTCCAGACAGCTAGGATTTCACTTGTATTCTCATAGGAGCATGCTTATAGATGGCACATAACTTTATTTATTCTGCTTTCAAGATTATCTTCTTTTTTGTGACTTTTTTTTTTTTTTGAGTCAGAGTCTCAATCTGTCACCTAGGCTGGAGTGCAGTGGCATGTTCACAGCTACCACAGCTTCAACCTTCTGGGCTCAGGTCATCCTTTTGCCTCAGTCTCCCAAGTAACTGGGACTACAAGTACTCACTACCATGTCTGGCTAATTTTTTTGATTTATTGTAGAGACAAGGTCTTCCCACATTGCCCAGGCTGGTCTTGAACTCCTGGACTCAAGAAATTATCTTATGTCAGCCTCCCAAAGTGCTGGGATTACAGGCGTGAGCCACCACATCCCGTCCCTCGTCTGTGACTTTTGAATACTTTGTTTATAATGTAGTTTGTTAAGGGTCTTTTAATGGTTATCCTGGTTGAAAAGTGTTGAGTTTTTTTATTTTTTTACATCTTTTTTCGTACATTGAAAGTTTTATCAGTCATTATTTTTGTAGTCAACTCTACAGTTCCTTTTTAAAAACATATTTTTTTGGATATTCTCATTTTCCTAATTTCACTTCTGTGTTACTGATCATTATTCTTGATGATTTTGAATTTTTGAAGGTGATTTATACATTTCCATTTATTTAGCATTGATATCTGGGTATTTATCTTGTTTCATTATTTAGACCATGTTACCTTGATACTTTGTATACATTGTACTCTTTCATTGAGGTTTGTGTATTAACAAAAAGCCACCTGTCACAATCTTTATAAAGCAGCTTTTTGTCCTGGGAAGACTGACAACAACTGGCCAGGCTAGAGATTCTGGAAACATCTCTAACCTGTTCTTAGGATGTATCTTCTTTGGAATTGTGTGTTGATTTTTTCAATCATGTACTGGTTTTCTGTCTGTTGCACTGCCATCTCTCTACTGCTGTATCAGTCGTTGATCTTAGCAGACCCAATCTATCGTTGACGGTATACCACCATTCCTGTCAGCATTCTGTGTCATGAAAACAGAAACTATCCCTGGAAAGGCCACTAAAAGCCAGAAGTATGGACTCATTTGCCGTTATTTTTGTTCTCTTTTGAGGGAGGAGCCAGGAGTTGAGAGTTTTCTTCTTAAAGCATCATGTAACATTGGGGAGGAGGAAAGACTCTTGTGGGTTAATGTAACAAACCTTTCTGCCCTTCTATGTGACTCTTGGCATTGTGCCCAACCGGGGTACTGCAAACTGCTAACTGGTTTATAGAGTTCTCACAAAGGGATTTTGTTTAGCAGATTTTGTTAGGTTTATATGTCTTTGAAAAAATTAGGGCCTGGGCTATTTTATCATGCCATCTTGGTCTTGTGGTTTTTTTTTTTTTATAATTTTATACATTGAATTTATAAAGTATATTCACCTGATTTCCTAAGTGGCATAATTTGTTAATTTTATTTCTTTCTGCAGTGTCTTCTCATTTCACCAACGACCTTTTGCCAGAGCAGAGCATTAAAGACTCATTCCAAGAAATTATACTGAGAAGATATGGAAACTATGACTTTGATAATTTAAACTTAATGACAGACTGGGAAAGCATAGATGAGTGTAAGGGGCAGAAAGGATGTTATAATGGACTTAGCCAGTGTTTCTCGACTACCCATAGCCAAAGTTTTCAATGTAATGAATATATGAAAGCCCATAATAAATTGTCAAATCCAACTAGACATGAGATAAGCTATACTGGAGAGGAACTTTTCAGTTGCCAAGAATATGGCACATCCTTTTATATGCCCTCAGTCCTAACTCAACATCAGAGAATCCATACTGGAGAGAATCCCTATAAATATGGAGAATGTGGCAAAGCCTTTAACCAGTGCTCACAGTTTACTGAAGGTAAGAAAATTCATCCTGGACAGAAACTCTACCAATGTGAAACATGTGGCAAAGCTTTTAAACACAGTTCAAACTTTTCTAAACATAAGAGAAATCATACTGGTGTGAGACCTCACAAATGTGAAGTATGTGGCAAGGCCTTTAAGTTGTTCTCATACCTTACTGAACATATGCGAATTCATACTGGAGAAAAACCCTACAAATGTGAAGAATGTGGTAAAGCTTTTAAGCAGTGCTCAATCCTTACTAAACATAAGCGAATTCATACTGGAGAGAAACCTTACAAATGTGAAGAATGTGGCAAAGCCTTTAACCAGTGCTCACACCTTACTGAACACAGGAGAATACATACTGGAGAGAAACATTACAAATGTAAAGAATGTGGCAAAGTCTTTAAATCTTGTTCAAGTCTTTCCAATCATAGGAAAGTTCATACTGGAGAGAAAGTCCACAAATGTGAAGATTGTGGCAAAGCTTTTAAGTGGTTTTCATACCTTACTCAACATAAGAAAATTCATACGGGAGAGAAACCCTACAAATGTGAAGAATGTGGCAAAGCCTTTAACCAGTCTTCCAACCTTACTGAACATAAGCGAACTCATACTGGAGAGAAACCCTACAAATGTGAAGAATGTGGCAAAGCTTTTAAGCGGTGTTCAATTCTTATTGAACATAAACGGATTCATACTGGAGAGAAGCCCTATAGATGTGAAGAATGTGGCAAAGCCTTTAACCAGTGCTCACACCTTTATAAGCATAAAAGAATTCATACTAGAGAGAAACCCTATAAATATGAAGAATGTGGCAAAGCTTTTAACCAAAGCTCACAGTTCACTGAACAAAAGAAAATTCGTCCTGGGGCGAAACTCTATCAGTGCAAACAATGTGGTAAAGCTTTTAAACACAGCTCAAACCTTTCTAAACATAAGAGAAATCATACTGGAGTGAAACCCCACAAATGTGAAGAATGTGGCAAAGCCTTCAAGTTGTTCTCATACCTGACTGAACATAAGCGAATTCATACTGGAGAGAAACCCTACAAATGTGAAGAATGTGGCAAAGCCTTTACCCAGTGCTCACATCTTTCTAAACATAAGAGAATTCATATTAGAGAAAAACTCCAAATGTAAAGAATGTGGAATAACCTTTGACCAGTGCTTACACCTTAGCGTGCATGAAAGAATTCACACCTGAGTGTGTACAAATATTTTTAAAATGTGACAAAGC
The DNA here is from genome assembly GCA_027257055.1 of Cephalopachus bancanus. Lineage (NCBI taxonomy): Eukaryota > Metazoa > Chordata > Mammalia > Primates > Tarsiidae > Cephalopachus > Cephalopachus bancanus. The sequence goes on along the minus strand of JAPVLO010001150.1, from coordinate 170,874 downwards.
CTTAAATACTTGTTTACATAATACTCAACATCAGAGTGTTTATACTGAATAAAAGTGTTATAAAATAATGACTGTTGAAGGACCTATCACAGAATATAAGCCTTAGACTGCATAAGAGTATTTATCCTGAAGACAGCATTACACATATATAGAGGGGTTGCTATGTCTTTACTTATATTAAGGTGTTATTTTACATAGGAAAATTTATACTGCAGGGAAGCCCTCTAATAGTTGTTCAAACTATTCAGCTTCAGAGAATTTGTACTGGTGACAAACCTTACCAATATAATGAGTGCAAAAAATGTTTTCCAATAATATACCTTAGAAGATGGGGTTTATACAGAAAGATATTTTACAGATGCAATGAATGCAAAAATATATTTTTTAAAAAATCAAAATGAACATCAGTGAACTCACAGGAACAAAAACACGAAGGCATTAAAACTTTCAGATACTACTCTAAATCAGGGTGTTGAGTATAGAAAGTAATCCAAAGTTAAAACAGCCAAATTTATGTGTATGTAAGTTTACTAGGAGCAGGAGATTAATTTTTTGGAAAGGTACAATTGCATTCAAAGTATACTTTTTTCATTGAAAATATTTTTGATGTTTTTAAAAGCAAGTATTGATGTAATTTAACTCTCAAATCACTATTTCTATTGTTTATATGAAAGGGTATAATCAGTTGTTCCTGCATCAGAACTTTAAGAGGTCCTTCTATATTAGGTTGGCATAATTTATATACTTTTCCGTGGAAGATTCAGGACATTGAAATATAGAATGCATCAAGAGTTTCTAAGTGGAGAGGCTGTCGTTGACTTATAACAGTGTTGTAAGTAGATGCATAAGGTAGGTGGTTGAAGTCATATTCTTCCGCATTACAGCTTATAGCAAGAGAAATATTTAAATTCTAAAAGTAAACTGTTTTACCAACTGTGCAGTGAGGTAATAAAATACAGTGGATTTTTAAATGCTTTTTAAAGACCATGTGTGAACTTAAATTGTTTTAATAAAATAAAACTTTTTAATGTGTTTGAATTGTGCCTTGAATCAAGTGTTATCTTGCCACCAATATTGACCTATCCCACCTTCCTCAAGGTTGTAGATAACAGATGGTAACAGTATGTTAGTTAACATGATGGAATGACATCTCTAGTTATACCTTTCCTAGTGACTTTAAACATTAAATAATTTGAAGATTATTCATGCATGTTATGTTATTATTTTTCTATAATGACAGGGTCATTATGATTATAATGAAGATTCTATAGGAGTACAATACAAACCTATACATTTCTGAATTTTGGGTGATTACAAAATTTTATCCTAGATTTTCTTTGAATATGTATTCTTTCTTGCCTGCAAAACATACACACTTTTTTTTTTTTTTGAGTTGGAGTTTCACTTTGTAACCCAGGCTGGAGTGCAGTGGCACAATCATGGCCACCGCAGCCTTGAACTGCTAGGCTCAGGCGATCCTTCTTCCTCAGCCTTCTAAGTAACTGGAACCACAGGCACCACAGGCATGCACCACCACACCCAGCTAATTTTTAAAATTTATTGTAGAGCAGAGATCTCGCCGTGTTACTCAGGCTTGTCTGAAACCCCTGAGCATAGGCAGTCCTTTCACCTCAGCCTCCCAAAGTGCTGGGATTACAGGCTTGAGCCACCGTACCCAGCCCATACACACTTCTAATTTTTGTTTACATTGGGTTAAATATACAACTATAGCATCTATAAACTTTATGAGTAAAAAATTGTGGAAGGATTTTGTGTGAGTGTACATGTATACCTGTTTGAGAAGAACAGAAAAGTATTGGAATAAAGCAGGTAATTTCAGAAGTGTTGATGATTTTTCCTAACAAACTCGAAACCTTAACATTCTGAAAGCAAATCTACTTTTTCTGTTTTATAGTGAATTTACTGATTTCGAATAAAAAAAAATCTCCCATACAAACCCTCTAGTTTTACTTTCCTGTTTATCATGCTAGACTTAATACACAATTCCTTGTATTATAGCTCATGATGTAACCTCAAATACTATAAAACTTTTTAAATGAAATGTAATGGTTTCAAAAAATAATTTGAAGATGTGAGTAGTTCCACAATGAGTGTATTAAGTTATATCTAAATAAGAAATTCCATTTTCGTTTGTTGAATTGGCAGATCCTATTTTAGCTAATTTTTCTTTAGTTATTGTTCCTTTTATGTATTATAATTGAGTTTATTGGCTTTATTGTGCCAATTTATTCAGGTATACTTTCACTGAGGCGAGAGGGTTGCCTGAGTAATCCAGCTTGGATAACTTGGTGACACCTCGTCTCTACAATATGTATATTAAAAAAAAATTAGCCTGGTGTGGTAGTGCGTGCCTGTAGTTCTGGCTATTTGGAAGGCTGAGGCAGAAGGGTCATTTGAGCCCAGCAGGTTGATGCTGGGGTGTCAAAGTCATAGAGGTGCTTTGACATATAAACGAAGTGAACAAACACAGGACAGTGCTAGGTGTGTAATAGATGCTGTATAATTGGTGGTAAATGTTCTATTTGGAGTGAGCTTATGGCTCCAAGTTAGGGATTTAAAATATCCAGAGTAAAGAAGTGGCACTGATTCTGCATGATGAGGGAGGACGTGTACCCAGGACACACAGCTAACTCTCTACATTGGAAAAGAGGAATTATGTCTTTATTTCCTAATTCTTTTTGCTGATTGTGTTCACTCCCAGCTACACTTGCATCCCAGTCTTTCTCTTTTGCAGCTTGCTCACTGTTCCTCCCAACCCATGTCATTGAATACATTACTTTTTAGAATCTGATGAGAATTTGAGAATTTTTTAATGTGGTGAAAAATTGTTTTAACTGGAGAGTTTGAGGTCATTTATTGGTTATAGATGTAACATTTTGATCTCTTAGTTGAAATATGACACTGAGGCTAGAGGGTTGCCTGAGTAATCCAGCTTGGACAACTTGGTGACAACTCATCTCTACAATATGTATACATAAAAAAAATTAGCCCGATATGGTAGTGCGTGCCTGTGGTTCTGGCTATTTGGAAGGCAGAGGCGGAAGGGTCATCTGAGCCCAGCAGGTTGAGGCTGGGGTGGCCATGAGTGTGCCACTGCACTCCAGCCCCAGCAACAGAGTGAGCCTCTGACTCAAAAAAAATAAAAAATAAAAAAAAGATATGCAGTATCCACAGTCCAGAAAGTTAAACCAGGCAGTTAACATTGTCTTTGTAATTATTAGATCCTAACACAAAAATAGGTATGGACTTCACAGCAACATGGATGGATTTAGAGTCTATAATACTCAGTGATTTATCACAGAAACAAAGATGTAAGTACTACGTGTACTCACTCATAAGAGGACCCTGAGCATTTATCATAATACTATAAGAAAGGGATTGGCAGTAGTTGGACACTGCCGGGGGCGGGGGAGGCTCATAACATCAGTAAGGCTACCCAAACTTTACCTGCACAATGACCCTTTATGTTCCTAACCCTGAATTGTGTCCCATGTCTTTAAAACAAAAACAATTTAAAAAATCATCTAAATAAAAAAATAGAATAAATGAATCATTTATAGCAATGAGTCATACATTGTAAGTGCTATATGTTAAAATGTCAGGATTTGGGAATCTCTTAAGAGAATATCTTTAAGGAGAGTTTATGGTAAGTTTGAATCTGATTTTTTTGTGGAATACTGATACCACTACTTACATTTCTAGGCAAGATCTTGTTTTTGAGTGCATACATTGTGTCTGACAAAAGTAGTATGATGTCTGTGGATTTAAAACATGAAATGAGCTTTTCAGACTGATAGTGAAATATTCGGGAACTTCTCATTGTTTTATTTCTTTAATGGATGCAGTTCACAGTAGAGTTTTAACTTTTAGTCACCTAACTGTAGCCAACTTCATGGTCATTGTCTGGAAAAACTTCAGGCTTTATGGCAGCTGTTGGATTGAAGCATTTCTGTAGTGATTTTGGATGCATACTTGTTTTCTGCATTCACAGAGGTGGGAATCTTAGCACACCTGTTTCTGTGGGGTTTTCTATACCAGCTGGTCTTGAATATGAGTTCTCATGCATGAGATTGGTAAATGAAATGGCAAAAAGCACAAAAACTTTTTTTTATATTGTTCAGTTAAGTTTATGACAAAGACACAGGCTCAGTATTTCCAACGTTGTTGTTCTTCCCTGTTTTTAAAAAATATTTTAATTGAAAAAATTTTATTTATTGTATAAAATACTTTTGAAGTATTTATACATTGTTCAATGCTTAAATTCTAGTTAACAAATGCTTTGCTTATGTAGTTGTATGTAGTTGTCATTTTTGTGGTGAGAATACTTAACATCAGCTGTCTCAGCATCATTCAAAGATACAGTATATTCTCAACATAATCACCATGCTGTACTATAGCATTCTTAAGCTTATTCCTTCTTTCAAGCAGTAATTCATGTGTCCTTTGACAGACATCTCCCCAATCCCCACTCCCTATGAAAATCTCAGCCCTTAGCCACCATTCTTACTCTGCACTTCAGCAAGATCAGCTTATTCAGATTACACAAAGGAGTAAGATCATGAGGTTTATGTCTTTCTGTGCTTTATTTCAGTTAATATGGGGTTCTCCAGTTTATGTTATTGAAAGTGACAGAATGTTTTCTTTTTTTGGTTCCATTCCTTCAGTGACAATTAGGTTGATTCTATGTCTTGGCTATTGTGAATAGTGCTGCAATAAACATTGAAGTACAGATGTCTCCTCAACATGCTGACTTTTGGAAATATATGCTTAACAGTGTGATCATTGAATTATATGAAAGTTCTACTTTTAGTTATTTTTGAAATTATACTGTTGAATAATGGCTCTACTAATTTGCTTCACACCAACAGTGTACAAGCATTAGCTTTTCTTATTTTTGCCAACACTTGTCTTTTTGTCTTTTTAGTAATAGCCATTTTAAGAGGAGTGAGTTTATAATGATTTTGGTATTGTGTTTTCCTAGTTATTGGCATTGAACATTTTTTTCATATATCCATTGGCCATTTGTATATCTTCTTTTGAGAAATATCTGTTTAGGTCTTTTGCCCATTTTGTTATTTTTCATTGTTTAGTTGTTTGAGATTCTTATATATTTTGAGTATTGACCCACCAAATAAATAATTTGCATGTATGTTCACCCATTCATAAGTTGTGTCATTGTTCTGTTGATTGTATCTGGTGCTGTGTAGATATTTTGTAGTTTAAAGTAATACCGTTGTCTATTTTTAATTGTGTTGCCTGAAATTTTGAGGTTTAATTTTAAAAATTGTTCAAACCAGTGTCATGCAGCTTTCACCTTGTGTGTGGATTCAGCCTTGTAGTAGTTCAAGAGTTTCAGGTCTTGTGTTGAAGTCCATAATCTCTTTTGAGTAGGTTTTTATATAGTGTGAGATAAGGGTCTCATTTCAGTCTTCTGCATGTGGATATCCACTTTTCCTATCACTATTTATTGAAGAGACTGTTCTTTCTTGTTACCTTTGTCTAAAATCAGTTAGCTGTAAGTGTATGAATTTGTTTTTAGGCTCTTTATTCTGTTTCACTGTCCTGTGTGTCTGTTTTAGTACCATACTGTTTTCATTACTAGAGCTTTATAATAGATTTCGAATACATATAGAGCAGTGTCTCCGGTTTTTTTCTTTTTTCTTTTTTTTTTCTTTATTTGTTGATTGCTTGGGGTATTCAGAATTGTTTGCAGTAGCATGAATACAAGAATATGAAAAATTTATGCAAAGAATGTCATTGATATTTTGATAGGGATTACAGTGAATTGGTAAATTATTTTTAGTATAGATATTTTAACAATATTAGTTTTGCCAATACATGAATAAGGGATATCTTTCCTATGGGGATATCTTTTTTACTGCAGTATTCTTTAGTTTTTGATGTAGAGATCTTTCATCTTTAAAAAAAAATTATTTCTAAGTACATTTTTGGAGTTCTTGTAGATGAGATTTAAATTTTTAAAAATAGTTCATTGTTATTGTAAAAAAATACTCATTTTTGTGCATTTTGTTTTCTGCAGGTTTATTAAATTTGTTAATTGGTTCTGACAGGTTTTTTTGTTTTGTTTTTGAGTCATGGTCTCACTCTGTCACTGACACTGAAGTACAGTGACACAATCACTGTTCCTCACTGCAGCCTTGACCTCTTAAGCTCTGTAGGTCCTCCCACCTCAACCTCCCAAGTAACTGGGATTACAGACACATGCCACCAAGACGGGCTATTTTTAAACTTTTTTATAGAGATGAGATTGCTCAGGGTGGTCTCAAACTCCTGAGCTCAAGCAGTCCTCCTGCCTCAACCTCTTAAAATGCTGGAATTATAGGCATGAGCCACCATGCCTGACCTTTTGACAGTATTTTGGTGGAGTATTTAGAGTTTATTATATATGAGATCATGTCATCTGTAAACAGGGACAATTGAACATCTTTTCAATCTGAATGCCTTTGGTTTTGTTCTTGAATAAGAATGGTGAAAAGTGAGCATACTTGCTTTGTTTCAGCTCTTAGAAAAAAAGCTTATGACTATTTCTCATTTAGTATGATGGTAGTTGTGCATTTGTCATACATGACCTTTATTGGGTTGAGGCACATTTGGTGTATACTTAATTTGTTGAGAATTTTTCAGCAAAAATGAAGGATGTTGAATTTTGTCTTTCTCTCTCCCCCTCCCTCCTTCCCTCCCTCTCCCTCCCTCCCTCGCTCGCTTGCTCCCTCCCTCCCTCACTCTCTCCCTCTCTCTCTTGCATTTATTAAAATGTTATAGTTAGTCCTGACTTCTGTCATTCTGGTCAGAATCAGGGAGGATGCATCCATAACTTAGAGTGGAGGCCATGAGGATACCATATCACACATTCTGTGTCTGTGACCTTATTATGACATCCACTGTGGGTTTCTCACTCCAAAATACAATTGAGATCCGGAGATTGTTACCTGCCTTTTAACTGAATTATGCCAAGTGCTAGAAAAGTAATTGTCAAAATTAAATACTTTATATATGGGTATGTGTGTGATGTTGAATAAATGAACTCCAATCAAAACATCCTCAGATACCTGAGTGGACGGTCTTCTCTTCTAGCGCCCAGAGACTCCTTTCTGTATCAAGAACAAAAAAATGCTCAAAAGAATAACAGACATCCTTTACAAATGTGAAGAAAACAGGCCTGCTTTCTATTGTTTTTCCAAATAGACATGGACTGTTAAGGCATGATTCAGAGAGCTGCTTTTGTAAAAATGAAAAAAAATAAACATGAACAACCACAGCACACCTGGCAGCCTTTCCACAGAACCACATGATATCCTTGGGTCACATCTTAGGCTATTTAAACTTTCCAGAACCTTATGAGTTTGTTCCTGAGAAGCAAACTGAGGCTCAAGTGCAGTTTGAGCCCCCATGACACAGCCAAGAAGTAGCAGAGTCCCCACTGTCATGTGGAGGGAATAGACACTGGCCTGCTGAGCAGCTGCTCCAGGAACTGTGGAGTGGTGGTAAAGTTCTGGTAGGAGCCCAGGAAGGTGCTGAAGGAAATTATTTATCCTGAATGACTGTGACCAGAGACTCCACTGACTTCTCCCTTGTGCCTGGCTGGGGGCTCGGCATTATGCATATCTTTTCAAGGTTCATAATACATTCATTTTCATACCACAGAGGACAAGGAGGAAAGTACCATCAGTGACACCAATAAGAACCACCAGAGGATTGGAGTCTGGTGTTCACACCAAGAAGTACCAACTCTATGCATGTGGAGGACATTGGTATCCATGGCAAAAAGGTTCTTATCTTTCAAAATAAAATTTGAAATAGGGGAAGTTATTGATTAAGCCATCAATACCTTCAGAGAATTTTCATGGTATTTGGTCATACAGCACCCACCTGTACCAACAGACCATATGAAAAGCATCATCCCAATGAATCCTTCAAATACATTCTTGTTGTAGAGATTACTAAACACAGACTTTTTGGTGTTAAATGGCTACTCAAATAGCTCATGGGCTAGAACTGAGATACTTGAGTGAAGGATACATAAAATTACTTCTAAGTTACCAGAGGCTCAATTTTATTTTGACATGGAGAAAAAGGACCTGAGGATGCCTCACTTTACTTCTCTTTATTTTAGAGACAGCGCACAGGGCATGGCATCTAGGAGAACTTTTGATTTAAGGCAACTTCATTGTTTTTATTTCTTACATTAAGGGCAATCTTGAGAAACATCTATTGCAATCCCGGATCTAGCAGAGGAGGCCAGTGCTGGAGACTCCAGAATGGGAGAAAGCCCATCAGAGGGCCAAAGATCTGGACAGATGGCTCAGGAAAGAAATTTCAAATCAGTATTAATCAACTAAAAGGTGAATCAATATATCAGTTGGAAAACTGAAAATGAAAGAAATAATGTTATTTGCCACATGGACACCAGATTGCCAAAAAATTAGAAAAATATCAACATCTAAGGCTGGCTGGATACAGAGAAGCAGCTACATTCAGAGACTACTGGTGACAGGTACCTGCCAGAGCTTTTCTCAAGAGTAATCTGGCTGTAGCTATCAAAATGTTACATACTTAAATAATTTTACCAAGTAATTATTTTCTTGGGAGTCTGTCTTCAGCAGAGGATTAGTGCATGTTATCAGATAAATTGTTTTTTATCCTCAAAATGTATATGTTTATATTGCAGTATCTAGTACCTCAGAATGTGACTGGATTTGGACATGGTTTTTACAGAGGTAATTTAGGGTAAGCCACTTTATTGGGGTTGGCCCTAATCAAATATGACAGGAGTCCTTATAAGAAGAGGTGGTAGGGACACAAGAGAAGCACTAAAGAAGACCCTGTGAACAAAGAGATAGAAGATGGCACCTAAAAGCTAAAGAGAGAGGCGTCGAGAAACCACCCTAGACAGCAACTTAATATCGGATTTCTAGCCTCTAGAATTGCGACACTACATTTTTGTTGTTAAAGCCCTTCATCTGTGGAGCTATGTTATTGCAGCCCTAGCAAAGATGTTCCCACAGCATGGTTAACATGAATTTTATCATGTCAGGCTCATGTTGAAAGGCTGAACCAATATGGGAAACAGCCTCCATTACCTGAGACGGGTAGTTACAGCAATATAATAGCAAAAAGGCAAGGATAGCTATGGCTTAGTGTAATGCTGAAAATAACATAAAAGTGTTTTATCTGATCTTCCTATAAGTATGTGAACCAGGACTTTGCATTTTGCCAAGTTGCCATCAGGGACTAATGGAGACCAGATCCTCTGCTAGTGTGACTGCAGATAACTCAAATAGAAAAGGTATAAAATAGAGGCCAGGGTACCGATTTGGCTCTGGATCCTGGGCCCACCCTGGTCTTCCTGGTTCCTTGTCTGTGGAGACCCTCTGTGCCACCATCATCCTGGCCCACTTCTGGCCATTGGTGCCCCTGCCCTTTGTCCAAGAAGATGGAGAAGTTGGACCCATTGAACAGCTCCTGATTGATCTGTGTAGAGCTCTGCAAAGAGAGTGCTTGGCAGCTGGGTCAAGAAGTGTGGTGACTTGCTGGCTCTCCCAACAGGGGGTACCCCAATTAGAGATTCTGCTCCTGAGATGAGGCACATAGGATCATCTACATAGATCTTCAGCCAGGGAGGAAACCAGATGATAGCTTGAAGTCTTGGGATTGACACCTGAGTAGTAAAACTTGTTCCCCAACACTCACCTTATCTTCCTGACAGCCATGGCCTGGGGCATAATCATGACAGCCTCACCAGGCTTCCAACACCTGGCCACTTTCTTCTGTCAGGAAGTGCCTCATTTCTTTCTCCCTCCAATCACATGGTGATGGGGAAGGGTGCAGGTCTACCCAGATGGGGCCACAGAAGAAACTTGGCTTGGATGGGCCTGCCCAGGGCTGCCTTGTGTTACATGCAGATGCCCCCTACTAAATGCCTAGAGGTGCCAGGGGTTGAGGCATGAGCCAATATCTACATCAGCAGAAAAGGGTCTCACTTTGGGCCTTACAGAGGTGAGAGCCCCAGAAAGGATACAGCAGGAGAACATCTTGTTCTCCAGTGTCTCTTCTGCTACGTGAACTGGATATGAGACTGCCTCTAGAATGTAGTGCTTGGTTACCAGAGTTTTAAGTTTTGTTGGGGGTCTGTAACCAAGGAAGTGATGTTACTTCTTCAAGTCTCCATCTCCTGGACCCTTCCTTTAATAAGACTTTTTTCCAAAGTCCCCACTGGCTTTTTGACTTCTTTCCCTTCATTCCGTGTCAACTCCTCACCTGTTCACAGTTTTGCAAACACACACCTCTCATCACTGGAAGTCCTGAATGCAACCAGAGACCCAAGTCTAAGGAGACAGAGCTGGGTCTGAACCCTCTCTTTAACCAGTTTTGCGACCTTAGACAAGTAATTGTGTGTTTAGGGGCTCATCAGCCTCCCGACATGCACAATGGGAATCATGCCAGCATCTTCTTCCTAGGAAACTAATCAGATATGTATGAGATAAAACTTACAAGTCTCAAGGTATAGTGTTACATGAGCCTCAGTTTCTGTCTCTCTCTCTCTCTCTCTCTCTCTCTCTCTCTCTCTCTCTCTCTGTGCCTCCATCTTTCTCTGTTGTAATCCCCAAATTGGAAGGAAGTTTTGATGTTATGTGCTGTCTTATGTAGAGGTCCCTGAGCAGAGAACCTAGGACATGTCCTGGCCAACAGACAGGGAGAAGCTCAGGCCCCAGTCCACACTGAATCCTGCCAGTACCCACATGAGTCTATCTTCTCCCCATCCAGCTTCAGTTGAGGCCACAATGCCATCTCAGAAGAGACTTGAGGTAGAAGGACCCAACTAAGTTGTGCCTGGATTCTGGTCCACACAAATTGTGAGAATTCAGTATTTTTTGTTTAAAGATGCTAAGTTTTGGGCACTGTTAGGGCAGGTCATTCCCTCTGCTCCTCTCCCCCAGGCTCCCTGCAGCTACACTGGCCCCTTGGTAACTTCCTATACCAAACTCTCTTCTGTCTGTGAGTCTATACCAGGGGTGGCTTCTTCTGACACATTGTTCCCAGACTTGTGCACAGCTGGCTCCATGTTATCATTCTGGTCACAGTATAGATGTTACCTTCAGTAAATATTCCCAAGAGGAATGAGGCTAGCAGTTGCTTCTTGAGTGTGGCCTCCTAGTGTCTTAGCTTTGAGGTTAGAGTTTCTCTGATTGTTCAGGATGAGAGCTTGGCAGGAACCCCAAGTTGGGTCTGATCAAACCTCATCTTCCCAAAACACATCATGGAAACTCCAGCACCATAGCATCTTATGGTTACACAACATCAGGATCTAATATTTATGGGTATACTTTCTTACTATGCCAGCAGTGCCCTCTGATGGTATTGTCCCAGGTTGATAGGGATGAACAAGCACAAAGTATCTGTAGACCTTTCACAACTCCAGAGTGACCATTGATCTGAGGGCACGTGCAGTCTGTTGTCTGCAAAGTCTAGGAGGGGCTGAGCAGGGCAGGCCTGACTGGGTCAGCCACACTTGTCCTTCCTGTCATGTTTACCTACCATGAAATATCCTGAAGGAGGGTTTTCTGATCTCACACAACCTCCCTAGATTGAAACAAGAAGAAATTGAGACCCTAAATGGACCAATAAAAATCCAGGAAATTGACTATGTCATAAGAAAACTACCTACCAAAAAAAAAAAAATCCCTGGACCAGATGGCTTTCCAGCAGAATTCTACAAAACATACAATGAGGAACCGATACCAATCCTATTCAAAGTATTCCAGGCAATTGAGAAAGCTGGAACTCTGCCCAAATCATTTTATGAAGCTAACATCACATTGATAACCAAACCAGATAAAGATCCAACAAAGAAAGAAAAATACAGGCCAATATCCTTGATGAACATAGATGCTGAAATTCTCAACAAGATCCTAGCAAATCGGATCCAACAACACATCTCCAAAATCATCCACCATGACCAAGTAGGCTTCATCCCTGGGATGCAGGGCTAGTTGAACATTCGCAAGACCATAGGTGTAATTAAATACATCAACAGATGTAAAAACAAAAACCCCATGATTATATCATTAGACACGGAAAAAGCTTTTGATGAAATCCAGCACCCCTTCTTGATAAAAACCCTCGATCATCTAGGCATGGATGGAACATACCTCAAAATAGTAAGAGCCATCTATGAGAAAACTACAGCCAGCATGCTCCTCAACAGACAGAAATTGGAAACATTTTTCCTGAAAACAGAATCAAGACAAGGATGCCCACTCTCACCTGTCTCTGGGATGCCATGAAAGCTATAGAAAGAGGGGAATTCATATCTCTACAAATGCCCATGAAGAAAATGGAATTCCACAAGTTAAAAGCCTAACAAGTCACCCAGGGAAGCTGGAAAAGCAAGACCACCAAAACCCTAACTTCAGCAGAAGAATCCAGATCACCAAAATAAAAGCCCAAATTCAGCACATGGAAGACAAAAAGATAATACAAAAAAATCAATGAAACAAAAAGCTTGCTCTTTGAAAGGATATACAAGATTGATAGTCCCCTAGCTAGACCGACCAAGAAAAAGAGAGAAAAAGCCCAAATAAACACAATCTGAAACACAAAAGATGAAGTCACATCTGACCCTGAAGAAATACAAAAGATCGTTAGAGACTACTATGTACACTTGTATGGAAACAAACTTGAAAACCTTAAGGAAATAGAAGACTTTCTGACATCACACAACCTACCTAGGTTGAAACAAGAAGAAATTGAGACCCTAAATAGACCAATAACAATCAAGGAAATTGACAATGTAATAAGAAAACTACCTACAAAAAAGAAGCTCTAGACCAGATGACTTTCCAGCAGAATACTAAAAGACATTTAAGGAGGAGCTGATACCAATCCTACTGAAAGTACTACAGGTGATTGAGAAAGAAGGAACTCTTCCCAAATCACTTTATGAAGCTAACATCACATTGTACTCAAGCCAGGTAAAGACCCAACAAAGAAAGAGAACTACAAGCCAATATCCTTGATGAACATAGATGCTAAAATGCTCAACAAGATCCTAGCAAACTGGATCCAACAACACATCTCAAAAATCATCCATCATGACCAAGTAGGCTTCATCCCCAGGATGCAGGGCTGCTCTAACACTCGCAAGACTATAATTGTAATTAAATACATCAACAGATTAAAAAAGAACACATAATTATATCATTAGATGCGGAAAAAACTTTTGATAAAATCCAGTACCCTTCTTGATAAAAACCCTCGAATATCTAGGCATAGATGGAACATACCTCAAAATAGTAAGCCATCTATGAAAAACCCACAGTCAGCATATTGCAAAACAGATAGAAATTGGAACCATTTCCCCTAAAAACTGGAACAAGACAAGGATGCCCACTCTCACCCCTCTTTTTCAACATAGTTTTGGAAGTCAGAGGTATCCAAATAGGAAAAGACGAAGTCAAGTTATCTCTCTTTGCAGATGACATGATTCTATACCTTGAAAACCCAAGGGAATCTGCCAAAAACCTCCTTGCACTGATAAAGGATTTTGGCAAAGTCTCAGGGTATAAAATAAATGTGCAAATGACAGTCACATTTCTATAAACAACAGTCAATAAACAGAAACCCAAATAAAAAGCACAATCCCGTTCACGATAGCCACACACAACACACACACACACACACACAGAAATACCTTGGCATCTTCCTAACCAGAGATGTGAAAGATCTTTACAACGAAAACTACAAAACACTGCTCAAAGAAATCAAAGATGACACACAAGTGGAAAAATATTCCATGCTCATGGATTGGAAGAATCAACATTGTTAAGATGTTCATCCTACCTAAGGCAAACTACAGATTTAACACAATACCCATTATATTATCAGCAGCATTATTCTCAGACCTTAAAACAATACAGGAATTCATATGGAAACATAAATGATCACAAATAGCTAAAACAATCCTCAGCAAAAACAAACAAACAAACAAAAAAAACCCACAAAACAAACAACAACAAAACAAAACAGGAGGTATCACACTCCCAGACCTTAAACTTTATTATAAAACTACAATATCTGACCAGGCATGGTGGCTCAAACCTGTAATTCCAACAGTTTGGGAGGCCAAGGTGAGAGGATTGCCTGAATCCAGGGGTTTGAGACCAGCCTGGCAATTTGGTGAGACCTTGTCTCTACAATCAATCAATCAATCAATCAATCAAATATTTGCCAGGCATGGTGGCACGCACCGGTGGTTCCAGCTACTTGGAAGGCTGAGGTGGAAGGATCGCCCAAGCCCAGCAGGTTGGGGCTGCAGTGACTGTGAACTTGCCACTGTATTGCAGCCTAGGTGACAGTGAAACTCCAACAGAAAAAAAAAAAAAAACAATGTCAATTCTTTAAATCCGTGAGCATGGGATGTTTGGCCAGACACAGTGGCTCACACCTATAATCCCAGCACTATGGGAGGTGAGAGGATTACCTGAGCTCACAGGTTTGAGATCAGCCTGGGTAACTTGGCAAGACCTCATCTCTACAATAAATCAAAAAATTAGCTGGGCGAGGTGGCATGTGCCTGTAGTTCCAACTACTTGGAAGGGGGAAGTGGAAGGATCACCTGAGCCCAGCAGGTCGAATCTATGGTGGCTGTGAGTGTGCCACTCACACCAACCTGGGCAATAGACTCTGACTCAAAAAAATAATAAATAAATAAAGCAAGCTACAATAATCAAAACAGCCTGACACTGGTACAAGAACAGGCGTATAGACCAGTGGAACAGGATAGAGATTCTAGAAGCAAAACCTCAATTTCTCAACCAACTCATCTTCAACATTGCCTCCACCACTAACCACTAGGGAGTGGAGAACCTAGTCAGTAAATGGTGCTGGGAAAACTGGCTAACCACATGCAGAAGATTAAAACAAGACCCTTACCCATCACCGTACACAAAAATCAACTCTAAATGGATTAAAGACCTAAACGTAAAACCTCAAACTATAAGAACCTTAGAAAATGCAGGAGACACCCTTATGGAAATTGGAACTGGCAACCAATTCCTGATCAAAACCCCAAGAGCCCATGCCATAAGAGATAAGATAGACAAGTAGGACCTCATCAAACTGAAAAGCTTCTGCAAGGCCAAAGAAACTATCAAGACAGTCTACCACAGACTGGGAAAAAATATTTGCTAACTGTATGTCTGACAAAGGCCTAACATCTAGGATCTACAAGAAACTGAAATGTGCTGAAAAGAAAAAAAATAGCCCCATTACAAAGTGGGCAAAAGATATGAATAGACACTTCTCAAAAGAAGACATGCAAGCAGCCATCAGATATATGAAAAAATGGTCAGCTTCACTAGTCAACAAGAAAATACAAATTAAAACTACATTGAGATACCACCTAACTCCAGTCAGGATGGCCATCATCAATAACTCAAAAAACAACAGATGCTGGAGAGGATATGGGGAAAAGGGAAAACTTCTACACTGTTGGTGGGAGTGTAAACTAATACAAGCTCTGTGGAAAACAGTTTGGTGATTCCTAAAATATGTAAAAATTGACCTTCCATATGACCCCGCAATCCCCCTACTGGGAATATACCTGGAGGAACTCAAATCACTCTATGAAAAAGTTACCTGCACAGGTATGCTTATTGCAGTATTGTTCACAATAGTAAAAATATGGAACCAACCACGCTGCCCACTGAAAGAGGACTGGATAAAAAAATGTACATATACACGATGGACTATTATGCAGCCATAAAGAAGAACAAAATTATGAACTTCACAGCAACTTGGATGGACTTAGAGTCTATAATACTGAGTGATCTATCACAGAAACAAAGAACTGATCATCACACGTTCTCACTCATAAGCGGACCTTGAACAATTATCGTAATTCTATAAGAAAAGGATTGGTAGTAGTGAGAAACTGTGGGGGGCAGGGGGAAGGCAGGATTGGCAGTAGTGGGAATCTGCCAGGGGGGAGCACACCTCATCAACAAGGGTACCTGCATAATGAACATCTGTATACCTAACTTTGTATTGTACCCCATATTTTAAAATAAAAAATTTATATATATATATATATATATATATATATATATATATATATACACACACACACACATATATATGCATATATATGTGTATAAAAGAAATATCTTGAAAGGTCAGAGATGCCACATTTCTATGTGTACATTCTGCACCCATGTGAGTCAGGTGTTTTAAGGAAATAAACAAAGGTGTGTTAATTATGCTTTATAATATTTTTTTGACTTTATAATATTGAATTGTGCAATTTTCACTTTCATCCCAGTTATTTTCTTCATAACTCTCTTCCCCTGATTTAGATTCTCCCTTGACCAAACTTTACTCAGGTTCCATGATTCTTTTCCAACTAGACCCAACTTTTAGACATTCATGTTTGCATTTGCATTTTAGCAAAAATTCTGATGTTGGTATAATGAGTGGCCTCCCACTCTCAATACCTGATCACTCTTGACATTTGAATTTTTCATCCTCCACAATCCCCCATGTGATGTCTGATCACCCTAGCCTGCCTTCAGGAAGAATCCTATTAGGTGGAGTTCAGCCACATTCTGCCTGTAACCCTGATGGTTCCTCTGAGTAATTTTCCATCAAGCGATCATTGCTCCTCAGCAATCAATTCCCTCTTTTCCATGCTGTATTCAGACTTGAACCTAATCTCCATGCCTCACCACCAAACCCCATTGTGCTGCCAATGACTTTTTGGACAGTTTCCCACTTGAAAAAGTCTTCCTTCTGGTTTTTGGCAATAATTCAATAATTGATTTATTATTCATATTTATATTCAATAATTGTCATTGAATTTTTTAAATGTTCCTCCCTTCTTCACTATAAGTAAGACCCTTTGCATGGTTTTCCCCTTTCTAGCTCTCTAACCTTTCTCCCTTTTGGATTGAATCCTTTCTTATGAATGTGGTTGTATTTCTGAATGGAACATTCTCTCTGTCTCCTGCAGGCTCCTTTCTCTAAGATGATGCTCCATATGTGAAGAGGAGTTGTTGCAAATGGTCAGCTCCTTCACTTTCCTCCTCACAGGTAAACCTGGACTCAGTAAACCATTTGTTCAAATCTTCATGAAGCAGTCCTGTGGCAGAGCCCCATACCTATACTAGAGTTATGTAAATAGATGAGAAGGCCAGACTCCTGCAGGAGGAATGAGAGGATCTCAGAGCACAGAGTGCTCTTGGGAAGGGAGCCCCCCTGGAAAGTTACTTGCTGGATGAGGCAACTGGAATCAAGCCCAGGAGCAGGAAAAGCATCTGGTTTGTTCTAGGTGGGGCTCTGTGCCCTCTTTTCTGCTCTTCTTCATCAACCTCAAAGAAGCCTACATGGATTGGGCACTTCCTATGTGGTAGGTTGACACTACTCTAAGTCATTTCCATACGGTGTGTCATTCAATCATCATAACAAACCGAGTTAAGATGCTGTCATCCCCATGTTAAGATGGATGAACGGAGGCTGAGAGAGGTGACACAGCAAGAAGTGGTGGGGCTGGAATTTGAACTCAGGCTGTCTGGCTTCAGAGATACCATGTTAGTGACACATCAATGATGGGTTACATGCTGCCCCTCCAGGAGGTACACATGGTATAGAAACAGAAGGGAGATGTACCCAACTGCCTCGTGAGGAGTGGGATAGCGGAAGCTCCCTCATGGGACTTTATGGAAAAGATAAGTCCTGAGTTGGGTCTTGAAGGTCAAACAGAACTTTCCTAGTGAACGTGGGCTGGGAGTCTGGAGGTGAGCAGGAGGGACAGTATGTGTGAAGATGTAAGGTATGCAGATCTTGGTGCCTTGGAGGGATAAGGTTCAGATGCAGCTGAGGAGCAGAAGCGCCAACTTCACACTACACACAAAATCTATCACATGCATTAAAAGGAAGAAGAGAGGTTATTCTCCTTCAACTTCATAACTTCAAGCATGGCTGCCTACACTACAGCCAAGGTGAGAGGATCACTTGAGCCCAGGGATTTGAGACCAGCCTAGACAACATAGTGAGACCTCATGGCTAAAAAAAAAAAAAATCAAGTGTGGTGACAGCTACTCAGGAGGCGGTGGTGGGAGGATTACCTGAACCAGGAGGCCAAGGCTACAGTTAGCCATGATCATGCCACTGCACTCCAGCCTGGGCAACAGAGCAAGACACCAACAGAGAAAGAAGAGAGAGTGGGAGGAGAGGGAGAGAGAGAGAAAAAAAAGAGAGGAAAGAGAGAAAGAAGAGGAGGAGCCATGGGGGAAAATGTACATATAGTGTAGTTGTTTTGTAACTGCAGGTGTGGAAGGTTATCCTAAGCAAGGCACAAGACCTGGAAACCGTGAGGACAATGACTGGCACAGCAGACTTATGAATAAAAACCTTCTGTGTGGCTGGGCTCAGTGGCTCAGACTGTAATCCCAGCACTTTGGGAGGCTGAGGTGAGGGGATTGCCTGAGCCCGCGGGTTCGAGACCATTCCGGGCAACTTGGTGAGACCTTGGCTCTACAATAAATAAAAAAAAAAATTAGCCATACGTGGTAGCGCATGCCTGTAGTTTCGGCTACGTGGAAGGCCGAGGCAGAAGGATGACCAGAGCCCAACAGGTCGAGGGTGCAGCGACCAGGAACGTGCTACTGCACTCCAGCCTGGGCGATACAGTGAAACTCCAACTCAAACAATAACAGCAGCAGCAGCAGCAACAACAACAACAACAAAAACCTTCTGCGTGATGAGAGACACAAGCAAAGTGAAAAGACAGGAGGGGCAGAAACGTCTTCAAGTTGTCGACCCTGCATTCTGCACTTCCTTAGTCACAGAAGCCCTGTTTGCCTTGGGTGAGAATGTGCTAAATTCGACGCGTCTGGGCTCCCTTGCAGCCCGCTGTGCCTTCCAATTGCACAGATCGAACCATCACTCACACTCCCACAGTGCGGAGGAGGGAGCAGGACTCCGCGATGCCCAGCGGCCTGTCCAAGGCCACCCTCTGACACCTGGGTCTGCAGACTCCGATATCTGTCATCAGCACTGTTGGGAGCCAAGACCTTAGAAAAACAAACTATGGAGCACCTGATTACAAGAAGTATGCTGGTTGAGAGAAAAGCTCTGGCATACAGCGACCATGTTGGAGGCAAAAGGCCCCATGGATCCTGTTTAATAAACTTTTTGTTTCTTTGCCTATGCATGCTCACAATTATAATATAATTTGCTGACTGATTACAAAATTTTCAATTAATACTATAAATTATATATACAATATGTTATGATTTCCATCGAAAGAACTTAAACAGTAAAAATTATTCATAGAAAACTTTAAATTTCGTTTTAGGTTTTAAGTTTCCTTTTCCCAGAAGTTAACTTTAAGTTTCTGTTCCCAAAGGCTAATCTTAAGATTCTTTGACAATGTACTAAAACTTTTTGTTTGACAATGTACTGAAACTTTCTGTACCAAAACTCTTTTTAATTATTTTGTTTTTGCCTCCAGTCAAGCTGAACGTAAAGAAACAAGCTATGCCAAAACTCCCCTGTTGCAGTTTCTGCCCCCAGCCAGGCTGTTCAATAAGTTACTATGGCAATGAAATTTTTTACAAATAATTGCACATTAGCCTACAAGAAAATAGGTTTCAAATATAATTAGATTTGTAGTTTTATTAAGTTTTAAGATAAAATAAAAATAAGTTTATAGTTTTATAACAATAAAAATCATACATTAATAATAGTTATACATTTATAATAGTTAAAATTAAAAAAAATAATAAGATAAATATAAATTTATAAAATATACCATAGTATTAAAGTTTAATCATTAGACAAAATAAAATTATTAAGTCTAGATGTGGTTAAAAAGACTCATATGAGTCATTGTGAGGTTTTATAGTTTAAAAACAATTGATTTGGGGTTAAGTATTAAAAAATTACATAATACTATATTTTGTCAAATCATAAAAGGTTAATAAAAAGTTCAAGATTTTATATTAGATAAAAATAAAAATAAACTTATAAAACATAGATTATTCATTAAAATTATGGGAAACAGTTTGTAAAGCTATTGTAAAAGTTATGCATTTATCATCTTGATGTAAGCACATTATGCATCATGGAATCTTGATTGTTTGCTTGAGACATACAAATCTCATGATGCATATTTTTGTGAAATACGTTATGCGCTGTGGGACTTGTAAGTCCCTGACGGATATTTGTCATACTGCTAAAAGTGATTAAAAAATGATATATAAGCTGGAGAGAGTTTAAATAAAAGTTAGAACAGTCCTGATCAGACTGAACCCAGAAGAACTGCCTCTGAGTTGTTTCTTCTTCACCGTTTCCTGATTCTCCCGATTCAGGCCCAACCCCCCTCGGTCGGAGCCGGCCTCCGACAGCTTTGGCGTCTGAACAGGGACCTGAAATCGGTAGGTTGTATATATTAATTGCATGTTCATTTCATTTCAGGAACGGACCTTGCCTTAGGGTGCTGCAGGCCCCCTGTGAGTGGGTGCGGGTTGAGAAGGCAGGCAGGTATTTTCAGAACTTTTAAGATGTTGTTGTGCCTCTCTTATAGAGAAGTTGAGAAGTAATCATGTCAGAACTTGAGAAGTTGCTGTGCCTCTCTTACAGAGAAGTTAAAAAGTTGTCATGTTATTGTCTTGTAGATTGTTGTTTTTTGTTCATTGTTTTGTAGATTGTTGTCTTTTCAGATTCATAATGGGAACTGCAGCTCCAAAGAAAGGAAAGCTTACATTAAAATTATGTCCAAAGCCTTAAAACATAAAGGGATAAAAGTAAATAAGGATAAACTAAATTCCTTTTTGGATTTCGTTCAGAAAGTTAATCCCTGGTTCTCTGACCAAGGAACATTAAAATTAGAGACATGGGATGAGGTAGGAAAAAATATGAAAAAATGGTATATTACTAATGGGGAAACTCAAATGCCTGAGGATTCTTGTTCTTTATGGAATATTTTGAGAGAAACATTGGTTCTTAACCCCAATTATGGCTCATTTGCTGACAGTGATTCTGACCCAGAGAAAGAAGAAGGAGACCTACAGAAGGCAAAAGACAAGGCAGATCCCTTGCCCTCTGCGGAAGAGGCAAAATTAGACAAAAAAGCAGTGCAGTATAATCATCCAGATTGGCCTGAATTTTCTTTTCCAATAGTTACTAAAGCCACTCCTACTGCTCCACCTGTGAGTGCTGTTGAAGGATCATCTCCTTTTTCACATAAGTATTTGCCAGGATTTAGGGGAGCTATTCAGCAGGCTCATGAACAGGGGGAGTTGTTACATTGCTTCCCTGTTTCTTTTGAATTTGAGGACCCACGATGGGAAGTTTTGCCTTTTAAATTACTCAAGGAGATTAAAACAGCTTGTCATGATTATGGGCCTACCGCCCCTACACTCTCTCTTTAATAGAGGGATTAGGGGTGTAATGGATGGTTCCTTCTAATTGGCAACAATTGGCTAAAACCTGCTTATCTGGAGGAGCCTATTTACTTTGGAGAACAGAGTATGAAGATCAGGTGCAAATTCAGATGGCAAAAACTCCAAATCGGCCACCAGATACATTTTTTATTGATAAAGATATGCTGACAGGTACTGGGCAGTATGCCACATACAACGCTCAAATAATTTTCCCTAGAAAAGTGTATACTCAAAGAAGCCACGGTGCTTCTATGGCTTGGAGAAAGTTGCCTGCTAATTTCACTCAAACTCTTTCTTTGTCTGAGATAAAGCAAAAGACAGATAAAAATTACGAGGATTTCATCTCCAAAATAACCACCACCATCAAACGAGTAATTACTAGCAAAGAGGCAGCAGAAATTTTGGTAAAACAATTGGCTGTTGAAAATGCTAATAACACTTGTTAGGCTTTAATAAGACTGATAAAAAAGACCGGCAATATAATTGATTATATCAGAAAATGCTGATGATGATGATGATTAAAAACCCTTCCTTTTTGCCACCCTTACTGCACTTCTCTCTAAAGTTTTCCTTTAAAAGTTAAAAATACTGAAATAAAGCCTGAACTTAGTTACACTTTTCTTTTTCTTATAGGAATACAGAAAGCTCGAGTAATAACAAACAAAAGTATATGTGATATAAGTAATATATATAAGCAATATATATATAAGTAATATAAGCTATATATATAAAGAATATATATAAGTAATATATATAAGCAATATATATAAGCAATATAAGCTATATATATAAAATATATAAGTAATATAAATAATATAAGTAATACATAAATAATATATAAGTAATATAAATAAAAGTATATAAATAATAAGCAAAAGAATATCTCATTGCAGTCTTGCTTTAACTATGGTCAAGTCGGACACATTAACAAATTGTCCGGTGAAGCAAGTTATGGTTGGCTTACACAGCATACCGTTACCACTTACTGGGGCTACTCAACTAAAAACCTTGAGTCCCAATTGCCAAAAAGGCTTTCATTAAGCTAGAGAATGCCTATCTAAATTTCATAAAAATGGTACTCCTTTAAATCAACAACAAGCCATCCCAGCTCAGGGAAACTTCCAGAGGGGCCAGCCCCAGCCCCACCTGCCACCATGAACCTGTTCGTACCTTCTGCTCCATCGCAGAACTCATTTGAGCCACCCCTGGGAGTACAGGACTGAACTTGTGTTCCTCCACCACAACAATATTAACTCTGGACGTTCCGGTAACCCCAGTTCCTGTGGGAGAAGGGCCCTCTCCCAGAAGGAATAGTGGGTGTAATATTAGGCAAAAGTTCCTTGTCTTTACAAGGAATTTCCATTATTCCTGGAGTGGTGGATTCAGATTACACAAGAGAAATCCAGGTGCTTGTTGCTCCCCCTAGCAAAACTGTGCAGTTTAACAAAGGTCAGAGAATAGCCCAGTTGCTGCTCCTGCCTTATCATAAAGCAGGTAAAACTTTAACTGACCTGCCTAGAGGTGACTCTAAATTTGGTTCTAGTGATGTTGTTTTTTGGGTTCAGGAGGTTACTAACCCTAGACCTCTAAAAGACTTATATATACAAGGAGTTAAGATTAAAGGCTTGTTGGACACTGAAGCCGATGTTTCCTGTATTGCCGGAAAAATTGGCCTGCTTCCTGGTCTACTCAGATAGCTCCTTCAGGACTCATAGACATTGGTCGAGTACCCTCAGTAGCCAATAGCTCTAAAATTTTAAATTGGACAGATGAGACTTCAAAAACTTTTTGCCCGTACGTTATTCCATCTATCCCCTTTACATTATGGGGAAGAGATATTCTTGATATAGCCCTAATGATAAAGCTTCAACACAAATGCTGTAAATGGGCTTTGATCCCTTTAAGGGACTTGGCAAAGGCAGACAGGAAATGCAGAAACCTGTCCAAGTTAATGAAAAGACAAATCAAGCTGGCATTGGCTATTCAAATTTATCTATTGTTCCCAAGACCCTATTACCTGAAAAGCTGAGGAACCAGTTTGAGTAGAACGATGGCCCATGCCCTTAAAAAAACTAAGGCAGTCAAAAAACTAGTTTTACAACAATTAAAGGCTGGTCATATAGAGTCTTCTACTAGCCCCCCTGAATGGCAACCACTAGCCCTGAAAACACTCCTAGTTTTGTAATTAAGAAAAAATCTGGTATATAGAGACTTTTACAGGATTTAAGAGCTATTAACACTACTATGGGAGCCATGGAGTGTTATAGCCTGGATTGCTATACCTGTTAACTTTAATATTATAGTTATTGATTTACACAATTGTTTCTTTACTATACCTTTAAGCCCAGAGGATTGTAAACAATTTACATTCAGTTTACTCTCTGAAAATTCAAAAACGTTTGTTCCAACTCCAGGAGGAGTCAACTCTCGAGGACTGAGACCAAACATGCTATGGCAAATGGATGTAACTCACTTTCCCAGCTTTGGTAAATTGTCTTATTTACATGTGACTGTAGATACATTTTCTCATGTTATTTTAGCTTCAGCAAAAACCAGAAAAAGTCTACAAGGACGTGGTACAACATTTATTCTTTTGCTTTTCACAGCTAGGTATGCCAAAGCAACTGAAAACCAACAATGGTCCTGCATATACATCTAAATCTTTCCAGCAATTTTACTCCCAATTTAATATTTCTCATTCCACAGAAATTCCCTACAATCCACAAGGTCAAGCCATAGTTAAAAGAGTTCACCAAACTCTAAAAAATCAATTGTTATAAGAGGGTGAGTTCAAGTATAGCTCTCCTCACCACATCTTAAATCACGCTTTATTTGTTATTAATCATTTAAATTTGGACTCTTCAGGCTATTCAGCTATGGCTAGACATTGAGATCCAGAAAAAAGTATAAAACCTCTGATAAAATGGAAGGCTTCTTACAGGAAAAGAGGAGAGCCTGCTTTATTTCATGCTCAAGTTAAACATATTACTAATCGTAATTTTTCTTATAAAAGGCATTCCAACTCCCTCCCTATTTGTTTTTATAATAATTCTGCTTTTAATAATTACCAGACTTCTTGCTTAATGTCTACCTTTAAGTCTCTGAGTACAAAAAGCCCTTATCAGGACAATATCAAGGATGGTTGGCAACTGGAAATGTTAATGCCTGGAGGAAACGCCCCTAGCCGTGCGACTAGAGCTTCATCACCTCTCAGCATACCTGCTTGCCCCTTCAATGATACGGAAAAGGACTGGTCACTCATACGGCGAGATGCTGGCTTCCTGAAATGGAGAGACTGTGCTTATAACTCTAAGGTGGACTATCCTGTACCCGGTAAAAAACTATATATTAGTGACTGGGGTTTTAATGGCTCTACACTTGCTGCAGCTAGGAGGCACCTGTATAAATGGGCTACACCCATGTTTCAAAGTTCTCTATCCTCTAATCGTTCATTACAGACTTAGCTTTATCAATTGTTTGCAGCAACAGGTCCTATAACTCTTTATCATCCTCATTCTAATTTTACAACCTTCTTACAAGCTTGTGTAGATTCCCCATATGTTTTGTTAACTGCAAATTATTATTCTAGATATTCTATGGATTATAAGTATGGGCATTTTAAAGTTACTTGTAAAAATTGTTCATTGTCAAATTGTATTGGTAAAAATCCAGCCCAGGTATTTTTGTTAAAACAACCCACATATGTGTTTGTCCCTGTTAAATTACCTATTCCTTGGTATACTTCTCCTGATACACACATTTTAGTACAAATAACGTCCTCTTTGACTAGATCTCAGAGATTTGTGACAGCTTTAATTTTAAAAATTACAGCATTAATTTCCATCATAGGATCCGTTGCAGCTTCTGCAACTGCCTTAGTGCAAAAAATACACACAGTGGATCATGTGAACAATTTATCTCAAAATGTTAGCTTAGCTTTATTTACTCAAGAACAGATGGATAAAGACATTATCAATAGATTAAATGCCTTAAAATCGGCATTAGTATTTATAGAAAATCAGATACAACATATTAAGGTTCAAATGTCTGTGGCTTGCCATGCACAATTTAAATAGATTTGTGTTACACCCTTGCCATACGATGATAAAAATGTCAGTTGGACTGATGTTCAAAAACATCTCATGGGAGTTTGGCAGTCTTCTAATTCTTCTTTAAATATCCAACAGTTGCATAGTCAAATTACTGCTATTTCTCAGGCACATGTCTTCACTTTCATTTTCTCAATTGGCCTCTAAATTTACCTCTTCTCTTTCCCAATTTATAGTTTCCCATTCTATTTGAAATTTGATTTATAATTTTATAGCGATTGGAGTAATTGTATTATTTTTACAGTTTATTTTTCCAGTCATCATCCGATGTCTAAAAAAGGCCATACAACACAATTCCGATAATATTCATCTGGCTGTTCTAAAAAATAAAAAAAAAGAAAATTTGAAATTTATCTCATCTTAAATTCCCATCAGTTGGGAAATGTTACAAGTAAGATTGTTGGCAGATTGTATGGACATTGTGGGATTTGCTGCTATGGCTACTGCAAATATAATTATAATTATCAGTTCCTCTATTACTGCAAAAAAAATTTAATTAAGTTATAGCAAGCCCCACGCCCCATTGCAGTAGTGATATAAAATAGAAGTCTTGGTATTCAATGACAAATAAGATTCCAGCCACCTGATATAAACCTAAGACACATTCCCTGCGTGGAAGGGGAACGGGCCGATGACGGGTAACAACCAAGGTAAAGCAAAAACAACCTAAGACAGGAGCCAAGATAATCCTATGCCACAAAAATAAATAAAAAAGGGGGAGATGTTGGGAGCCATGACCTTAAAAAAACAAACTATGAAACACCTGATTACAAAAAGTATGCTGGTTGAGAGAAAAGCTCTGACATACAGCGACCATGTTGGAGGCAAAAGGCCCCATGGATCCTGTTTAATAAACTTTTTGTTTCTTTGCCTATGCATGCTCACAATTATAATACAATTTGCTGACTGATTACAAAATTTTCAATTAATACTATAAATTATATATACAATATGTTATGATTTCCATCGAAAGAACTTAAACAGTAAAAATTATTCATAGAAAACTTTAAATTTCGTTTTAGGTTTTAAATTTCCTTTTCCCAGAAGTTAACTTTAAGTTTCTGTTCCCAAAGGCTAATCTTGAGATTCTTTGACAATGTACTAAAACTTTTTGTTTGACAATGTACTGAAACTTTCTGTACCAAAACTCTTTTTAATTATTTTGTTTTTGCCTCCAGTCAAGCTGAACATAAAGAAACAAGCTATGCCAAAATTCCCCTGTTGCGGTTTCTGCCCCCAGCCAGGCTGTTCAATAAGTTACTATGGCAGTGAAATTTTTTACAAATAATTGTACATTAGCCTACAAGAAAATAGGTTTCAAATATAATTAGATTTGTAGTTTTATTAAGTTTTAAGATAAAATAAAAATAAGTTTATAGTTTTATAACAATAAAAATTATACATTAATAATAGTTATACATTTATAATAGTTAAAATTAAAAAAAATAATAAGATAAATATAAATTTATAAAATATAACATAGTATTAAAGTTTAATCATTAGACAAAATAAAATTATTAAGTCTAGATGTGGTTAAAAAGACTCATATGAGTCATTGTGAGGTTTTATAGTTTAAAAACAATTGATTTGGGGTTAAGTATTAAAAATTTACATAACACTATATTTTTTCAAATCATAAAAAGTTAATAAAAAGTTCAAGATTTTATATTAGATAAAAATAAAAATAAACTTATAAAATAGATTATTCATTAAAATTATGGGAAACAGTTTGTAAAGCTATTGTAAAAGTTATGCATTTATCATCTTGATATAAGCACATTATGTATCATGAAATCTTGATTGTTTGCTTGAGACATACAAATCTCATGATGCATATTTTTATAAAATACGTTATGCGCTGTGGGACTTGTAAGCCCCCGGCGGATGTTTGTCATACTGCTAAAAGTGATTAAAAAAATGATATATAAGCTGGAGAGAGTTTAAATAAAAATTAGAACAGTCCTAATCAGACTAAACCCAGAAGAACTGCCTCTGAGTTGTTTCTTCTTTGCCTTTCCTGATTCTCCCGATTCAGGCCCAACCCCCCTCAGTCAGAGCCCGCCTCCGACACAGCACCTTTACTTAACACGGCACAGGGTTTCCAGGGGCAAGGGCCTGCTCTAAGAACGTCACAAAACACTTTCTTGTCCTCACAATAACCCCCTGGACGGCCCCCTTGCCGTCTCCAAGCGACAGTCCCCGCAGTGCTTTCCCCCCCCCCCCACCCCATGCCAGCAGGAGCTCACTCAGGCACTCATTCCCAGGCTGGATCCGCTCGGCCCTTCCCACCTCTCAGGGTCGAGTTTCATGCCCCGCCCCCTCCTCCCTTGACCCACCTGCTTGGCTAATCAGAACCTGTCAGGTTACTAGACCTCAGGAAAGGCTGGCCTTGAGTGGCAGACCCAGGAGCTAATAATGGACATGTGATTGGACCTCGCCTTGGCCAATCGCTTCAGAAACTGGCCCCACTTTCAAGCAGATGCCCAGCATTAAAATATTCTCTTATGTATCTCACAAAAACACGAAGACTTCATCTGTGGGAAAACACTCTGGCCCCTGTGGCCAAGATCACCAGTGATAATATAGACAGAACAACCCCTTTCTAGTCTAAGTCACTTGGTAACACTATAGTTTATTTAAAGTGCTTAGTTGTGGTAAAATGAACATAAAATGTACCATCTTGGGCATTTTTAGGTATACAGTACCTTAGTGCTAGGTACATTCACACTGTGTGAAACTAATCCCCAGTACTTTTTACACCCACACAACTCTCCATTTCCCCTCCTTCCAGCCCTGGACACTGCCATTTTACTTTTTGTTTCTATGAATTTGACTCCTCTACACACCTGATATATTTTATTTTAAAATAACCAAAAAATGATTTAGCATAGAGAAAGAACCTACCCTTGGTTTTAGAAAGTACCTTAGCATTGGCTCTAAAGTCTGTGCTCTTCCTCTCTATATACTTCAGTCATTCACTCATTATTAATTCATTCAGGGCACAGTGTGTTGCAGAATGTGTTTAAGTGTCTGGGAGACAGTGTTGATCATGTCTTTCTATTGGTTTTTTCTTTATCAACATGCTGTATTATTTTGAGAGTTGTATGTATTTATTTATCCTCTGTTCTCTGTGCATCTTGCCTTTTTAGTCTCTTAATGGTGTCATATTGATACCAAAATTTAAATGTGATCTTTCCTTTATGGTAAGTGCTTTTAAAATGTCATTTAAGACATCTTTTCCTAATTCAGTGTCCTGAAGATATTTTCCTATCCTACCTTCTAGATCAGTACTGTCCCATAAAAATACGAACTGAGTCATACATGCAACTTAAAATTTTCTAGTGCCCACATTACAAAAGCAAAAATAATCAAATAAAACTAATTTTTAAAACGTTGAAATTAAAAATATATATCAATTGCCATTTTAAAGTTTTAATGTAAAAAATATTGAATTTTTTTCTACCAAATGTTTAACATCCACTGCAAATTTTACACTTAACAGCACATCTCAAGTGCTCAGTAGCCACACATGGGCAAAGCAATTTTAGAGGATTTATTGTTTTTACCTTCTCATATTTAGATCTATGTTCCACTTGAGATGGATTTTGTAGTGTAGTGTGAAGTAGGAGTATAGTTTTTTTTTTTTTTCTTTCCAAATGAGTATCCAATTGACTGAGCACCAATGAATTGAAAATCCTATCTCCACTGTTCTGCTCTGTTCCTTTTGTCTTTAAAAAAGTGTTCGCATGTGTGAGTCCGTTTCTGGACTCTCTTCTATGCCACTTGCCTATTTGTGTTTTCACCAGTAATACACTATCCTAATTACTGTATTTTGAAATAAATTCTGATATCTGGCAGGGTAAACTGTCTTCTTAGGAGAGTCTTGACTATTCTTGGCCCTTTATATGTACATATAGATTATAATCAGCTTGTCAATTTCCAAAAACTACCTGTTGGAATTTTCACTTGATCTTAACCAAAAGATTACAAAGAGATATTGATTGAGGGTGTATTGAATCTAGATATTGGCTTGAGGAGAGCACTTTAAAAAATATTATCTGTTAATCTGATGCTGTCATTTGGGAATAAAGGGACACTAATAACATTTGATTTTTCTGCGTCACCTCTGGTGTGGTCCAGAGAAAAGTCAGGGAATCACACTGGGACAGAATGTGGGCGATATTAGTTGGATAAGATGACAGAGCAAGGCTATGGGTTCATCTTTTTTTTTTTTTTTTTAGTTTCTCACATCACCCTTAAGAATTCTTTGGTGCCATTCCATCTCTCTGTGCTATAGGCATAGAATTCCAGTGAGGAGTGTGCATTCTCAGAGCTCAACTGTCCAAGGTTACAGTTCCTTCAAATGATGGAGAACTCTTGCTTATCCTGAGGAGCCTTAGAAACTTATGGCTGAGCTAAAATTGTATCTGTGGAGCTCGATTCCATTTTCTCTTTCCTCTCTGAGTGGAGGAGGCTCCTCCTTTTGTTTTTCTATCACCTAAAGGTGGGTCTATATTTGTCAATATTGAAGTAATTAAGAGAAATCAATCAGGTAAGGGGACCCTAGACCCAGTTCCCAGCGTAGCCTGCTTCTTGTCTGTTTCTCTTCTCACTTTACTAAGTTAATATGGCACAGGGAGATACCCTGAGATGGGTCTCTCTGGAACGATTCGAGCATCTACTTTGCTAGAGGTGTTGGCGCATGTAGTTCTAGCTACTTGGAAGGCTGAGGGGGAAGGATTGACTGAGCCCAGCAGGTCGAGGCTGCAGTGGCCATAAGCGTGCCACTGTACTCCAACCTGGGCAGCAGAGTGAGACTTTAACTAAAAAAAAAAAAAAAATACAGAAAAAAGAATGTCTACTTCTAGGGAAGCTGGAAAAATAGAGTAGGGATCACAGTGATAATCAAAGCTGTCCAAATCTCCCAGCCCATCTATCTGTGTGTGATAGATGGATCCAGGAAGATCACAGAGTCCTGGAAGGGATCTTTAAGAGAAGGCAGGGTCCTTGATCAGAGTCCTAAGACAAGTGTTCATCTGTCCCCTTATGAGCAGATTTTCAGGGTTGATCCTCTGTGGTTGGGCTGCAGAGCGGTGCACAACTGTGAATGCCTCTGGCCACATCAGAAAGAGGGGCTCCGGCTCAGGGAGAAGTGCCCTATCTGAGGGAACATCATGCCTCTCTGGATGTGAGATTCTGTGACCTTCCTTAGCAGAGCACCACTGACAGAATAATTGGAGATCATGCATAAATAGGCCTTTTTAATCTTGTATTTCATAGAAGAAAACAGAGAAAATATTTTTATCCATTTTCAAATTGAAGGAAAGGGTAAGAAACTCCAGTGAAGCTATCAGAAGAGAAAAATCTGGGGCTCAGCCCATCTCCAGAAACCTAAAAAAAGCCTGTCAGAATTAACTTTACCAAAACTTGATTTTTTAAAACAAGGATTTATCTTGCATTGGGCCTTTATTTTGTTGCAGGTTGTAATAAGTAAACCACTTTTTTAACCTTTTTATAGAAGCATCAAACTCCCACACCCCAAGTATGATTGATGCCATCTCCACCATCATTTTTATTGCTTATTAGTTTTGTACTGTGGTTTAACTATTTCTGCCTCCCCCAGCCCCAAATTTGCAAATGGAAACTTAGTCACCAGAGTGATAGTATCATATGTGGGGCCTTTGGGGAAGTGATTAAGTTAGGAGGGTTCTGTCCTCATGAGTGGAATTAGTGCTCTTGAGGAAGAGGTTGAACACAGTGCCCTTGTGCCTTCTGCCATGTGGGGATATGGAAAGAAGCACCTATATGAGGAACAGGACCTTCACCAGACACTGAATTTGTAAATGCTTCAGTTTGGGACTTTTCAGTCTCCAGAATTGGATGCAATAAACAGTTGTGTGCCACCATGCTCGACTATTTTTTTTTTTTTTTTTTGTAGAGACAAAGGTTTTGCTATATTGACCAGACCGATTTTGTACTCCTGGACTCAAGTGATCCTCCTGCTTTGGCCGATCAAAGTGCTGGGTTTATAGACTTGAGCCATCACACCCAGACATATTTGTGTGGTTTTTTGGGTTTTTTGTTTGTTGGCAATAACATACCTACTTTAAATACCTAATGGTATCTACATTGGAACATAATTAATGTATAAACTACCTTAAGAACAATCAATGTTGATAATATTTTTTCTACCTAAAAACATGATATCATTTTCCATTTGCTTAAATTTACATTCACATATTTTAGGAAATTTTGTGGTTATTCTCCTATTCTAAAAACATTTTTGTTAGAATTATTCTGAGGTACATTATTTTATTTCACTCTATTAAGAAGTAAATTGAAGCCAGGTGCAGTGGCTCACGCCTGTAATCCCACCACTTTGGGAGGCAAAGGCAAGAGGATTGAGAGTACAGGGATTTGAGACCAGCCTGAGCAACTTGGCGAGATCTTGTCTCTACAATAAATCAAAAATTACCCTAGTGTGGTGGAAGGCTGAGACGGAAGGATTGCCTGAGCCCAGCAGGTAGAGGCCACGGTGGCCGTGAGCATGCCACTGCACTCCAGCCTCCACAGTGAGACTCTGACTCAAAAAATAAAAGTAAATTGAGGCACAATAACATTTTAGAGTTTGAGTAAGAAGCAATTCACAAATTGGCAAACATTAGACCAAAAGAGGTTTAATGTTTTGATGACAACACATTGGAGGCAAGAATTTATTGGAAAAAATGTGGCAGCAAAATAATTACTTGATGGTTGCAGTTACAAGATTATTTTTTACCTTGTTAGAAAGTTTCTAGGTATATAATTATAAGTTTGTTGGCTACTTCTGACTGCTTGAGCTTATGTGCCGGCTGGCTAATTTTTTGATTTATGTAGAGATGAGGTCTCGCCAAGTTGCCCAGACTGTTTGTGAACCTATGGGCTCAGGCAATCCTCTCACCTCAGTTTCTCAGAGTGCTGGGATTACAGGCTTGAGCCACCGCACCTGACCCACAATAACATTTTTGGGTTTTTTTGGTTTTTTTTCTTCTGAGTTGGAGTCTCACTCTGTCGCCCAGACTGGAGTGCAGTGGCTGCTCCCGGCCGCTGCAGCCTCGACCCGCTGGGTTCAGGAGATCCTTCCGCCTCAGCCTTCCATGTAGCCGGAATTACAGGCACGCGCCGCTACGCCCGGCTGATTTTTTGATTTATTGTAGAGATGAGGTCTCGCTGCCCAGGCGGGTCTCGAACCCACGGGCTCAGGCAATCCACTCACCTCAGCCTCCCAAAGGCGCGGGATTACAGGCTGAACCACCGAGCCCGGCTCACAATAACATTTTTAAAGAGTTTATTTGAGTAAGAAGCATTTCATAAATTGGAAAACATCAGATCAAAAGAGGTTTAATGTTTGATGACAACACATCAGAGACAAGTATTTACTGGGAAAATGTAGAAGCAAAATAATTATTCAATGCTTTCAGTTACAATTTTTTTTATTTGTTAGAAAGTTTCTAGGTATTAATTATAACTTTGTTGGCTATCTGATCGCTTGAACTTAAGTTCTGTTTTTCTTTAATATAGGCCTTTGCAAAAAATAGCTCAATTTAAATTTGCTCATTTTTGCAAATCAAGCAATGTTGAGGTCACTTATGAGGCCAAATGGGTCTACTCAGAGATTCTTCAGGTGCAGTAATAATTTTAAATTACTCTAATTATCCTTTTGTAATTTCATGTCTTACCCTGTCACTTGCAAATTATTACTTTAGTACATATGTAGGCACATGTTATGTATTCTTTAAAGGATGTCCTGGTGTCAAATCGATTTGTGATATGTGATTATTGAATTAGACCCATTTGCTGGAAGGATACATCGCTACCCCCAACATCAACAAGAGCTGTGAGGTCTGGGAAGATCAGAGTGAAGATGAAGAAGAAATGAAGAGTAAACAGCTCTCTAACCCTCACATGCAGTAAAAACGAACGCACAATTATCTACAATGTAAAATACTCAAAAACATTAGTGTCTATTTCATCACTATGTAATATGGAAACTATGAGTTAAGAAAAAAATACCTAGAAACTTATTTTTCTTTCAAAAATTAAGTACATTTATATGATGAAATAGTGCATGATCCTAGTGTAAAATGCCAATAGAAAATGTACAAAATAAAATATAATATGTTAAAAATGTCAATATCTGTATTATATATAATATACTACAATGAAATAAGATCAATTGAAACGTACAAATGGAAGAAAATTCTAAATTAGGCAAATAATATGGATTAGGTAGACACGAAATAAATATAATCAATAAGCATTTAATACACTGTGTCTTACATTTTATATAAAGAAAATGCAAAGTACATAACAATGCCTGGGGACTTAACCAAACTGAAAAAAAGAAATAAACATTTCATTGTAGAGAACGCAATTAAAGGTGAATGGACATCAGATCTCCATGGACTTGAGCTGGGAGACTAAAGAGCTTCAACCTTTTCTGAGTTATAAATATATATTCACTTTGTTGTACTAACATCTCCACACAGGAATGTTCACACCCTAATACTTTTCTTGTTATACAGAAATACATGACAGTCATAGACGTCCAAAAGGCATCCCATGTATTACAGGAAAAATAAAATGTGTGGTAATTTCAGCCCTTAAGAAAATCCAGGGTTCACCATTCTAAGTATATTGTCCAAGATCCTTTCCTAGGATGGCCCCTGGTTGTGTCACATATTAACACTGTGTGTCTACAATTGTCGATTCTGGCCATCTGGAAGAATCAGAGAAATAACAGGGCTGTTCTCTCTCCCAGAGCTGTGTCCTCTGCTGACTAGGGTCAGGGTGCCTTCAGCTCAAGACTCTTCTGACCACTGACAGGCTCAGTTATCTCCTGGCCCATCTCCCTCCAAGGAGAAGCTCTGAGCTTCTCCATCTGGGGCTGGATCTCCGAGACTTGGCAGTGTGGCTGGGAAAAGCCAGCCTTCAGCAGGGAAGACATAGGCTGCCTGGTTGGCCATGGCATAGAAGGTCTGCACTGCGGTAAACAGACGCCCCCGGAGACAGGCGAGCTCCAAGAGCTGCTCCTGGGGCAGAAGTGAATGTACATGCTGTGCCTGCACATGGGCCAGGTCTTGGTAAATGGCCTCAGATAGCGTGCGCAAGGAGGTCACCAGGCGTTTCCGAAGTGGCAATGAATGGTCTTCTGGGGACTGACATCTGGGCCTCTTGCTGTGTCTAGTGCTGGTCCTCAGAGGACCCCTACTGCGGGCATCATGGGTCTCCTTGATTTTGCTGTTGTGTCCAGCATCGGAGGCCTTTGGGTTCTTTTCCAAAGTCCAGCTGTGCTCATCTCCTGCAGAGAAAGCTTGTTAAAGAGATACTGGCCAGAACAGTTCCCATGGGTCTCCAATTCTGGAACCTCCCATGCACCTTCAGGTTTGCCCACTTGTCTCTCCTCATTCCTGATGCCTCACTTCCTTAATGAAGTGAGGCTGAACCCCTCCTGGATCCTCAAAGGCTCTCTGGATAGGATCTCCAAAATCCTCTCAGCCACTGAGCAATCCCCTTTCTATCCAAACTCTGTATGAGTTCCCTGCTTTGGGGCCAAGAGGCAAGATCCTACCTGCTCTATTTTGGCAGCTATCCTTGGAGCTGATTCTCCTATTCCTGGAGTTCCTTAAATCTGATCTGGACTCTGATTCTGAGGATACAATGAGAGTTTGAGTGAGTGCCTCCAACCAAACACCTCAGAAGCCCACATCTATCCTGGAATCACCAGACCTGAGGATCCTCTCCAAAGTCCAGCATCTGTAAGGACCTAGATGCCAGAGGATTCCCAATTACCTTCTCAAGGGAGTCTGTGTTAACACACTGCCTGTCCCTTCTCACCTTGTAAGAGTCAAATCTTACCTATTCTAGCAGTGCTCCTCTGGGTTTTTGGCTTAGCATCCCTGGAGTTCTCCACCTCATTTGGACTGGTCCCTGATCCTAGTGCAAAGGAAGTTCAGGTGACTCACCTGTTCCTAGGCACAGAGCCCCATACTCTATTCCTGACCCATATTTGTGGATTATTCTCCCACCTGAGGCTGTTGAACCAATGACAAGAGTGAGAGAATACTGGAGCCAGGGGATTATTGCCACATTTCTCAAAGCCCCTGAGAGATATACATAAGCCACTTTCCACCCCCAATCCTCAAAGGAAACCCTACCAAAGACAAAAAGCCCAACATTCCAAGATCCCACCCTTCCAGCATTCATTGGAACACTCAAAGACTTACCTTGGCTTTGGGTGTGGTTCTCACTAGAATGGGAAGAGAGTGTCTTGCATTCTCTTCCAAATGGCTTCTCTTCCTCATCTGAGCCCCTCTCCATAATGATCTGTTCGAAGGGGAGCTGGTCAGTGGGGCCTTGCATGGAGGAGCAGTGGGGATCTAGGCCTTCAGTTGTTAATTCCATGTTGAAGCACAAGTTACAGGTCCTCTCTAAACCCTCCACATGCAGATTCAGAATCCGAATGCGGGTTGTCCTGCTGGATCTGCCTTTTATAAGTCCCTCAGCTGGGTGTGGCTCACTCCTATTGGCTGAAAAGATTTCTCCCCCCTGCCATTCATCAGCACCTGTATAAGGAATGTTTTATGTTGTGAATGTATTAAGATCTAGACACAGATAAGGGGAGACTTTTGCAGGGCCCTGTCATGGTGTCAAAAAGCAGGATGGCAAAGCTGGGGGGCACAGGGAGAGGAAGGAAGGGCTCATCACCATCTGATTTTGTGCAGAATTTCACCAATTCCCACCCAAAAGTAAGACCCTACCCAGATTTCAAGACACAGAATTCAACAAATTCTGTACTGACATGAGTATATATATTTTGCACATGAATGAAATCATTTATAGTGTTAGAATTGTATTCTTATGTTTTTTCTAATGTTTGGAAATGACAAATATCAAATTAAAGTTGATTATATTAAATATTCACATATGTGATCAAATAAAAATACAGAGAAAAAGTCAACACTAAATCAAATCTTTTCCTATACTGAAATTGGGGGAGATAATTAGATCACATGTGACCGAATTAACTTGATTAGATTAGAGCCAGTGCTGACCTGATAAACCCTGATTCCTGAGGCTAGAGAAAGTGAAGCCCCATTCTCCCTCAGTTATCCCAGAAGCCCCACTGTATTCTGTGAAATGTGCTAAGTACCCATGATCTGAGCTGATAAATTCGAATAGATTCTCATCATCATGCTTACATCTTTGATTTCTTTCTCCTTGTGTCTGACTAAAATGGGTTGTGGATATAATTGTGTGGCATAAATTTTAAGACACCTATTGGGCCACTTGTGTGTGCCTGTCCCAAGGGAAAAAAACAGATTCAAGAAGATGTTCTGTTGTTAATCTTTGACCTGTCTGTCAGAATGCTGACTCAGTGGCCTCTCTACCCCTTATTCCATAGAGAACATGTAAGAACTGTCAGCTCTCAGGACATATGGCTAGGACCAGGAGGAGCCCAATGAGGTCTTAGGGTGGGTGAGAAAAAGAAGCAGAATCTGGAATCAAGGAAGCCCTGGCAACAGCAGACTTTGAGACCCAAGTATTTTTTTTTTTTGAGTTGGAGTCTCATTCTGTCACCCAGACTGGAGTGCAGTGGCCGCTCCCGGCCACCGCAGCCTCGACCTGCTGGGCTCCGGCGATCCTTCCGCCTCAGCCTTCCAAGTAGCCGGAACTACAGGCGCGCGCTACCACACCCGGCTGATTTTTTGATTTATTGTAGAAATGAGGTCTCGCTGCCCAGGCAGGTCTCGAACCTGCAGACTCAGGCAATCCACTCACCTCAGCCTCCCAAAGGCGTGGGATGGATTACAGGCTGAGCCACTGAGCCCGGCTGAGACCCAAGTCTTATAGAGCCAGTCATGGTGGCTCACACCTGTAATCCCAGCATTTTGGAAGGCTGAAGAGAAATAGTCACTTGAGGCCAGGAGTTTGAGACTAGCCTGGGCAATATAGTGAGATCCTCTTGCTACAAAAATAAATGTAAAAAGTAGCTGGGCATGGTGATACATGCCTGCAAATCTAGCCACTCAGGAGGCTGAGGCAGGAGGATCACTTAAACTCAGGAGGTGAACGCTAAAGTGGGCTAAAATTTCACCACTGTACTCCAGTCTGGGCAACAGAGCAAGACTCCATCTCAACAACAAAACAACAACAAAAACAAGAAGGATAAAAGGAACAAATGCAGAGGCAAACATCTTGAGAGTAGAGACCAGCCTTGGACATTAGTTTTAATGTCTTGTCCTGTACTCTGTGCACAAGACCTTCTCCAAGCATGGATAGAGAAACTTAGAAATACACAAAGTTCAGCCGGGTGCAGTGGCTCATGCCTGTAATCCCAGCACTTTTGGAGGTTGAGGTGAGAAGATTCCCTGAGCCCACAGGTTCAAGACCAACCTGGGCAACATGGCAAGACCTCGTCTCTACAATAAAACTAAAAAATTAGCTGGGTGTGGTGGTGCACGTCTGTAGTTCCAGTTACTTGGAAGGCTGAGGTGGAAAGATTGCCTGAGCCCAGCAGGTTTAGTGAGGGTGCTACGGCACTTCAGCCTGGGTGACACAAACAAACAAACAAAAAGAAATACACAAAGCTCTGAATATTCCTGAGTTCCTCACTCAGAAGCACATTCTGTCCTGGAGGATCATTGTGGGCAGGTGTTACAGGGTATCTTAAAACTGCATAGGGCAGGTCCTATGATCCATAGGGAGGGTGAGGTGGAGGGGAAGGTTCCCTTCCAGCTGGACTTTCTGCTGCCTCAGGAATCAGGGTCGACTAAGTTAGCACTGGCTCTAATCCAATCAAGCCAATGTGATCATATTTGATCTAATCATCTCCCCCACTTTCAGGATAGGGAAGGATATTTTATTTGGTATTGACTTTTTCTCTGTATATTTAAGCAAGAGGGCCTAAGTCAAATACATCTTGATTTGTATATCAGGAAACCATGGAGGGCTGCCTGGAGTTGGGGGCTGGATCTGACATGAGGCCAGGAGAAGCCTTGGAAACATGCACAAGACCCTCAATGCTGCCTTTACTATAAAACACAAGCAAGAACAGTGTCCTTGCATTCCATGGCCCAGTTGGGGACTGGGAGTTCAGACATTTCAGAAACTTCACAGAGTTCATTCTGCAGGAGAAAGACATGCAGAGGAAGATACTCTTACAGAAGTTTCCGAGACATCAAGGGAAGTGTCAGCAAAGCTGAAGGTCAACAAGAGAATCGTGTGACTCTGAGGTGTGTGTCCCCTAGTTCCCTGCTCAGGTGCTCTTCACAGTTCCCTGATTTGCTTGACTTCTGTGTCCTCCATGAGTAGAAATTATCTCAGAACCCAGAATGACCAAAAGGATTCTTCATATAGATATACTTTTACATTATTGGTGTTGTCCACAAGGACACCGTAATGGGGGCTTTTCTGTGCACTTGGTCAACTCTTGTCAACAGGTGACTTCCAGAAAAAGACATTTGTACAAGACATGCATCTTTCAGCTCTTAATGCATATTTGTAATTGTCCCATAGAAGATCATTGGCCATTTATATTCTCACATGCAGGTACAAAACAGTGTTTTTTTATTTATCATAAAAGAGGCAGAATTAGGAAGCATTTAGCTTTCCAAATGAATGATCACACAAAACACACAAGTTTTGTGATTTATTTTCCTCTGACTACCATTGAGGCTGGATGCCTCTTTAGGTGGGAAGTGTCCATTTGTAGTTTCCTAACTATGAAACATTGTCATAGGTCCAGTGTCTTCTTTTATCGAGCTTGTGGTTGTACTCTTTATTGTCAGGTGCTCCTCACATATTTCATTTGGCCACCATCTTTCCACATCATCCTAGCAGGAGACACCTGTCCACACATCCGAAAATAGATCTGCCCTGGGTCTGTTTTCTTAAGTCAGGAAGCTGTTGAGAAACTTGAGATGGAATCTGGCAGAGTCTCCCATCATGACATGACCTGAGCTCCCTCTCACCACATGGACAGATAAAGGAGGGGAGGTGAGTTTATTGATTGCTTGTAGTGAGGTAACCCAAAATCTGAGAGGGCTTGTGCATAATGTTTGCCTGTTCCAAAGAAGTCACCCAGAGGTCCAACAGGGAAAGATATTGGTTTATTTAAACTAATGGAAGACACCAATGGTGGCAGTTTGCTGAAGAGTTTGTGCCTTGGGGCATTATAGCGGGCAATTTTATAGGCAAGCAAGTTAATTAGTCAAGTTCCTATCCAGTACCTCCAATTACACTAACCAAGAGGAATGACTACATTTTTTTCAGTGTTGCTTGGTCACCTGCATCCCATGACTCATTATTGGGAATATGCATAGAGACCAGTCTTGACCGGAGGCCAAGTGAGAACAAACTGGGCCCCTTCCAACTTGGGAAGGGGGCTGAGGGAGGTGGGAAACAGTTCATATCTGGACAATACCCCAACACTCCACCCCTACATTGACTTTTTTCACCCTCACAATCTACTTGCAACATTGATTTTCCACAAGTTCCCTGAGGTGGACACATGAGCCAAACATTGCATCCATATCTCTCATATACAATAAAAGGTATAGGATCCAAACAGCAAAAATGCTACAGTGATTATAATACCTATGATCACCTTTTATCAAAAAGATCTTAGTGATACAAACCACTTGGAAAGTGTTCTTCCACAATTTAGAAAACAGCACTAATTTCAGTATTTAGTCTTAAGGGTCATAGACACATTATGACCATTGTTAGGAAGGTACATACAGCATTCAATTTGAAGTATGGCACAGATGTTCAGGTGTTCAGCCTACTTCACAAAGAGTTTCACTAGTGGAAAGGTAAATCCTGATTATCAGGTAAAACCCACGCAATATTTTTGAATAGAAATTGTCCATTTTCCCATAACTATAATATGAATAACTAAATTTTGATGTCTCCTCTCCCTGGAAAGTAAGCTGGGAGCACCAATGGGATTCAGATTGAACTCCCCAGACCAATGAAGAGTATTCTTTCCGGGTACTATGTTTTGTGGTGCAGGTAGAACAGGTTATTCTCATTTCCCCATCTTGGTTGCAGTAATGATTCTTGTGTCAAGATTTGCATCCTCAGAGGCAATGCCCGTGGTTGTGTCTCTATGTCTAGGCATGCCAGCATAGGGTCTCTCATTGAGAGTGCAGATTGCTTCATGCAGTTGGGTCATCCACCCTTATAATGAGTGTTGATCTGTCTTTATTTTATTTTATTTATTTATTTATTTATTTTTTATTGTGAAGTTGTGGGGTACAGTTAAGGGTTAGGTATACAATTGTGTTTCATTCAGGCACCCTGTTGATATGGGATGTTTCCCCGTACCCAGACAGATATTTGCTACTGTTAATCCCATCTCCCTCCCCCCACCATAGTTTCCCAGTGCGGTCAGTCATTTTCGTATAGTATTGCATTGGATGTTTAAGGTCCATTATATGAGTGAGAACATGTGATACTCGGATCTTTGTTTCTGTGAGAGGTCACTCGGTATCATAGACTCTAGTTCCATCCAGGTTGCTGCGAAATTCATGATTTTGTTCTTTTTTATGACTGCGTAGTATTCCGTCATGTATATGTACCACATTTTTTTAATCCAATCCTCTTTTGACGGGCAGCATGGCTGTTTCCAGGTTCTTGCTATTGTGAACAATGCTGCGATAAACATGCGTGTGCAGGTATCTTTTTAATAGAGTGATTTGTGTTCTTCAGGATATATTCCCAGTAGGGGGATTGCGGGGTCATATGGGAGGTTGGTATTTAGAGCTTTTAAGAATCGCCACACTGCTTTCCACAGAGGTTGCACTAGTTTACACTCCCACCAACAGTGTAGAAGTGTTCCCTTTTCACCACACCCTCTCCAGCAGCCGTTATTTTTTGACTTGTTGATAATTGCCATTCTGACTGGGGTTAGGTGGTATCTCAGTGTGGTTTTGATTTGCATCTCCCTGATGATTAGTGAGGTTGAACATTTCTTCATGTGTTTGTTGGCTGCTTGGATGTTTTCCTTTGTGAAGCGTCTGTTCATATCTTTTGCCCATTTTATAATGGGGTTGTTTGTTTTTTTCTTTTCTGCACGCTTGAGTTCCTTGTAGATACAGGATGTTAAGCCTTTGTCAGACCTGGAGTTGGCAAATACTTTTTCCAAGTCTGTAGGCTGTCTCCCTGCTCTCTTGATGGTTTCTCTGGCTTTGCAGAAGCTTGTCAGTTTAATAAGGTCCCACTTGTCTATTTTCTCTCTTATGAGCTGTGGGTTTTGGGTTTTGTTCAGGAATTGGATGCCAGTTCCGATTTCCATGAGGGTTTTTCCTTCATTTTCTAAGGTTCTTATGGTTTGAGGTTTTACATTTAGGTCTCTGATCCATTTGGAATTAACTTTTGTGCATGGGGATAGATAGGGGTCCTGTTTCAATCTTCTGCATGTGGTCAGCCAGTTTTCCCAGCACCATTTACTGAATAGGTTCTCCTCTCCCCAGTGGTAGGTGGTGGAGGCTTTGTCAAAGATGAGTTGGTTGAGAAATTGAGGTTTTGCTTCTGGAATCTCAATTCTATTCCATTGTTGATCTGTCTTTAAAGCATCATTTAGCATGCCATTATATTTTTCTATTAGACCGGCACCCATGGGATTGTAAGGTAGGTGAAACTTCCAGTCAATATGAAGCTGCTCCGCCCATGGTTGCACTTGATGTCCTATAAAGTAGGTTCTCTGGTCACTTTCAATGATGTCAGCGGTTTGTAAGCTGCTAGGAGCTGTGCCAGTCCTCTGGTGGTTGTGCGCTGTATAGCTCAATTGCTAGGGAATGTCTGCAGTAATTCTGTAGTATCAACACAAGTGAGAACAAACTGGGCCACTTCCAACATGGGAAGGGGGTTGATAAAGTCCACTTGTCAGTGGGTCGAAGTCTCATGGTCCTGTTCAATATATTCACCTTTTGCTGGCAGTCTCTGCAGGTGCCTCTCAGCATATGGAACAATCATAGCAAGCAGTCACTATGTCAGCATATTTAATGGGGAACCCCCAGAGTTTTGCAACTTCCCACAGGGTTTCCTGTCCAGCATGTTTCATCTTATAATACAGCCAATTGGCCACAGTATTTTCCAGATCTATGACCAAAAGCCAATTAGAAGTTGAACTTTCCCGTTGCTGCCAAAGTCCCCAAGCATATCTGTCCTGGGTAACATTTTCATCCAATTTATAGGGAAGAGTTGGTTTAGAATGCCCAGTGCCTGGATGTCTCTCATAGCACCTTTTGGCAGCATTAAATGCCCATTGGCACTCCTGTGTCCAGTCCATTGTGATCCTTTTTTGGTTAATCTATATAAGGGTGGAAATATCTGTGCTAAATATGGGATACAGGCCCTTTAAAACCCCCAACAAGCCCAAACACTCTTGTAGATGTTCAGCTAGGGTTGGGCAGAGAAGAGCTTGGTTCTTGTCAATAACAGCTGATGATCTTTTCCCCTGCAAATGTTCAATCATTGGGGTGCTGCCTGCTCTAGGTCTGTAAGAGAATTAGAGGTTAGCATGATATCATCTATATAATGAAACAGAGACACCTATGCAGGTCACTTCCAACTTTCTAAATCCTGTGTGACCATCCCATAATATAACATAGGGCTGTGCTAATACCCCCATTGGTAGCACCAAGAATGTACACTGTCTTCTTTACCAGGTGAATGTGAACTGATCTTGACAATCTGCATGAATATCAACAATAAAAAAAGCATTAGCCAAATCCAGTACAAAATGATATGTGCCCAATTGTGTTTTTAGTTGGTCCAAGATATCAGCAATTAGGTATCATCCAAAGAACCTCATTATTGGTTTTTGTAGTTCAAGTTGTATACAATGCACTAAGCGTTACAATGTTACCCCCAGCCATATAGGTATAGTCAACAGCAAAAAGATTTCAGCAAGAAACCAAGCCTTGGCTTGCCCTGAGCTCTGTCACCAACCATGACTAGGTTCTAGGGACTCTGCCCACTTTAGTTCTGCCCCACAGCTGTCTGCCTGCTCTTTTATTTGGTGTTTGAGCTTCCTTCCTCCCACACCATGTTGAGTTGCTTATCTATTTTGTTAGGATCTGCCCCTGCCTTAATTAAATCTACCCATAATACTTGGTCACCTTTATGGGATCCTCTGCAGCTTTTTTTTTTTTTTTCCTTTTGGATCCTCTTCAATTAACATAGCATCTCTTTCCAGACCAAACCCCTGCTGCAATTTCTGCACATGGTTCTTAGTGGCTGTCTCCTGCTTGGTAGCCATTCAGCACAAAGCAGAGGCCGATCCACAGCTGCTGTGACTGCATGCCTGTCCTTTTTCTTCTGAAAGTATCCTTTCTCATCAACTGCTTTTAATAATTGCAGCAGTCTGGCCAGACGCAGTGGCTCAAGCCCATAATCCCAGCACTTTGGGTGGTGGAAGCGAGAGGATTGCCTGAGCTCAGGGGTTTGAGACAAGCCTGGACAACTTGGCGAGACCTCGTTTCTACAATAAATTTTAACAATTAGCCAGGCGTGGTAGTGTGCACCTGTAGCTCCAGCTACTTGGAAGGCTGAGGTGGAAGGATTGCCTGAGCCTGCAGGCCGAGGCTGCGGTGGCTGTAAGCGTGCCACTGCACTCCAGCCTGGGCGACAGAGTGAGACTCCAACTCAAAATAATAGTAGTAGTAGTAGTAGTAATAATAATAATTGCAGCAGATTGGAAAGCATTTTCTGAGCATCCCCGGACTCATGAGGTGGCCTCCAGCTATTTAGCAAGCTGGCAACTTTAAACCACATTGAACCAGCCCGCCTTGGAATGACCCACCTTGGTACTTCCCCCAGTGACATTCCTTCCACTTTTGATACGTCTACCTCTGTCGTCTCAATTGGGGGTGGCTTCTCTAGA
Organism: Cephalopachus bancanus; assembly: GCA_027257055.1. Taxonomy (NCBI): domain Eukaryota; kingdom Metazoa; phylum Chordata; class Mammalia; order Primates; family Tarsiidae; genus Cephalopachus; species Cephalopachus bancanus. The sequence goes on along the minus strand of JAPVLO010001150.1, from coordinate 126,352 downwards.
ATATTCTACTGGCTATGCCAATTGTAACATGATAACCTCAAACCTGAGAGGACTTGTGCATAATGTTTACCTATTCCAAAGATGTAACCTAGAGGTCCAGCAGGGAAAGATACTGGTTTATTCAAACTGATGGGAGGCATCAGTGGTGGAAAGTTGGTGAAGAATCTGCATCTCAGGGCAGTACAGCTAGCATTTTTACAAGCAAGCAAGTTAATTAGCCAAATTCCTGTTTGGTGTACAATTACACTGACCAACAGTGATGACTACATTGTTTTCAGCCTTGCTTGGTCACCTGCATCCCATGACTCATTACAGGGAATATGCATACCCTTCAGAGACGACCCTTGGCCAGAGGCCACTCTCTGAGGGAAGGAAGAAACAGTCCATGTCCAGACAATACCCCACATTGGCCCATGCTGCACCCAAGCACTTAACCAGGATTCTACCTTCATTGCTAAGCTCACAGTCAACAGACCTGATGTTTGCTCTTATGATGTTCCCCAGCCTGCCACCAAGACCCTTGTTTTGGCCACTTCATCCACAGGTTCCAGACTGTGCTGATGTGAATGCAAATCCAGCTCTCTTCCTGCCAAGCGTGCAAGTAACCAGGACTGCACATTGAGCATTCAGGCACCAGGCAAGAGGTCCTCCCAAGTCCCAGCCAGACATTCCAGAATCTCCCAAAGACACTTAGACTCCATCCTTTCAAGATGCTACCCCCAAATAGAATCAGAAATAGGCCCCGAAACCTGTCTAAACTCTCCAAGCTCTTCCCTAGTGAAAATGAACTTGGACCCAAAGAAGCAACCTACTGCCTGTGAGGACACAAAGACCTCACCTGAGTCCCATCAAAGCCCACACTGTCCCCCATTGTCCACCATCCAGACATGTTCCAGAATAGCCCCTCAGAACTGTTTTGATAAAATGAAAAAAGGGGCAGTAGAGCTCCAGGTTAAGAATGGCTGCCTCAATCAAAACCACACTGAGATACCAGCTAACCCCAGTAAGAATGGCCATCATTAATAAAACAAGCAACAACAGATGCTGGCGAGGATGCAGAGAAAAAGGAATGCTTCTACATTGCCTGTGGGAATGCCAACTAGTGCAACCTCTTTGGAAGGCAGTGTGGCAATTTCTGAAAGAAGTAGAAATTGACCTTCCATATGACCCAGCAATCATCTTTTTGGGAATACACCTGGAGGAACTCAAGTCATTGTACCAAAAAGATACCTGCATAAGCATGTTTGTTGCAGCTCTATTCACAATAGCAAAAACATGGAACAACCATGCTGCCCATTAAAACTGGACTGGATTAAAAAAATGTGGTACACATACACAATGGAATATTACGCAGCCATAAAGAAGGACAAACATATGGACTTGGATGGATTTAGAGTCTATCATACTCAGTGATCTATCACAGAAACAAAGAACAGAGTACCATATGTTCTTACTCATAAGCAGACCTTAAACAAGTATCATGGTACTATAAGAAAGGGATTGGCAGTAGAGGGAAACTGTCAGGGGTGGGGGAGTGGGATTGGCAGTTGAGGGAAACTGCCAGGGGAGGGAAGGACACACCTCATCAACAAGGGTACCTGCATAATGAAAATTTGTATGCCTAACCCTGAATTGTACCCCACACCTTTAAAATTGAAAAAAATTAAAAAAAAAAAAGAACGGCTGCCTCTTTTCTCCCTGCTGAGAAGTCTGTAACTGATTGCCAGAGCCCTCACGCCTTAGGGACTTAGTCTATGTCCCAGGAAGTGTCCCCTAACAGGACTGTCTGGTTTCTTCCTCTGAGAAAAGTGCCCAGAAATGAGACCCAGTGTGCTAGGGAATACATGGCCTCCATTCTCACAGGACTTGATTAACTGATAAACTGACACCTAGAGGAGGGAAAAGATGCAGGGAATAGCCTGTGTCTGGTGAGTCCATGTTTTCCCAGCTGTGGTGCCTGTGCAGCTGGTAGAACCCAGATAATATTGGGTGGTAGACACACACACACACACACACACACACACACACACGCACACACAACCTAATAAAATTGCGTATATTTAAGTTAAATTTCTGTGGACCTTATCCAAGTGTCATATAGACATGTTTAGTTAATCTTGTAAGAAAAATGAGTTAAGTTTTGTAAAGGCTTTAAAATACAGTTATAATGGGAAGCTATAAACATTATCTGCACCTGGAGTGTAAGTGTAAATTTTGGCCAACTCTGTCAAAGCAACCTATGGGTGTGAAAAGGGATCTGCTGCTTACTTTATAAGACATCTACTTTCAAATCTTTGCTGTTTTTAACCAGTGCACTCTCATGATACTAGAATTTTCTACTCTGAAGAAGCATTTCTATAGAAATCTTTATAGAGATTTTGCTAATTTGTGTTGTTGAACTTGTTTCGTGAGTTTATATCATTGTTAACCACATGCTCCTACAGATCACATATTGCATAGGTGTTTTGTTTTGTCCCTTCATCTCAGGCCAATTCGCCTTCATTTTATTCACCAAATTTTATTTACTTTAGATAAAAGAGGCATTTGTATTATCATATGCTATATGGATCTGTACTTTGTTCGAAATACAAATTCTCAGGCAAAACCTACAACTATGTTATCAAAATCTGGATTAAATAATATTTCCAGGTGATTCACATGCACATTTATGATTATTAAGTGGTCAATTGTTAGTAAAAGTTAAAGTTTACATGAGTGTACTGATTTATCAAAAACGTACTGTTAATATTGTACCTTTCAATGTATATACATCTTGTCTCTCAAAAAAGAACTAGAATATAAGGTGGAGGTGGGAAACGGGTTGAAGTATAGACGAAATAAAAATGGCACAATTCGTTGTTGAGGCTGTGTGACAGATCTATTACACTATTTTGTGTCTTTTGTTTAGCATGTTCTGTAATAAAACACTTATCTTAAATGACAAAGTTGATCTACATTGTTAGCTGTTAAGATCTTGGTTACCTTTGGCAGGAGGAAATGGGAAAATGGTTGTGGAGCGAGTGACTGAAGCTGATTCTATTTCTTAGCTACACAAGGGTATTTGCCTTGTGATAATTCATCAAGTTTTATGTGAATGCTTGGAGCTTGTATTTTTCTATGCAATTTATTAATCAATAAAATTTAAATATTACATATTTGCACAAAAACTGTAACTCAGTACCTCAGGAAAAGTACCAATGTTTTGTTTTGTTCGAAAGTGAGACATGTTCACTCAGGATACCATTGGCTGGCTATTAATATTCTGAGGATTTTATTCATGTTCTAAGCCTCACGTGACCCCCTAGCTCTCTTCATTTTTATTTGCCTCAATTCAGTAAGTGGCATGGTTTTGATTTTTAATGATGAAATTTTTTTCCCAGCAAAGTCCTCCCCCAACATGATGGTGCTCACCAAGGCCAGGGCACCAAGCACAGTGCCCTGAACATAGTAGGACACTTGTAGGACTGGGTTGAATCAAGAACAAATAAGTAGCAAAGGTCAGTTCTGTAAAGCATTCTAAGTAGGATATGCAGGTAAGACTGCAAGGTCACAGCTCAGCAGCAAACTTTTTGTTGTTGTTGTTGTTGTTCACTTGAGAAACCATTTGCAACTAGGTTACCATAGATGTTGGTTTACTTTATTTTTGAGTTGACATCTCACTCTGTTGCCCAGGCTGGAGTGCAGTGGCACGATCACACTACCACAGTCTTCACCTTTTGGGCTCAGGTGATCCTTCTGCCTCAGTTTCCGGAATAGCTAAGACTATAGGCATGTACCACCATATCTGGCTCTTTAAAAAAAAAAAATTTTGTAGAGACGAGGTTTCGTTATGTTGCCCAGGCTGGTCTTGAACTCCTGAGCTTGAGCAATCCTCCCACCTCAGCCTCCTAAAGTGCTGGGATTATAAGCATGAGTCATGTGCCTGGTCAGATGCTAGTTTAAAGCAGTGGTGTTGGACTTGGCTTCAGACTGTAATCACCTGGAGAGCTTTAAACCACACCGTTGCCTGGGTCCCACACCAGGGATTCTGACTTAATTGCTTTGTTACAACTTGGACTTGGGGGAAATATTAAAAGTCCTGCAGGTGATTCTAATGAGCAACCAGGGGTGAGAAGCTCTGGTGCAGGTTGAGGAATGCATTAACTGTGGGTAATTTCCATGTGCGTTGTGGAGATTTGCCCCATGGCTGCTTCTAAGTTTGGGGCCCTGGAAACGGCTTTGTTCTGTCAAAATCAAAATATAACTTTAAGAGTTACTCAGTTGTTTGGCTAAATTACAGCAGGAAGAAATGTCTTCTCAGTAGATCCATCTTTATGTCACTTGCTTTCACATTAAACAGTTGTTTCAGGGCCAGCCTCGGTGGCTCAGCCTGTAATCCCGGCACTTTGGGAGGCCAAGGCGAGTGGACTGCCTGAGCCCGCAGGTTCCAGACCAGCCTGGGAAATTTGGTGAGACCTCATCTCTACAATAAATCAAAAAATTAGCCAGGCATGGTAGCACGTGCAGTTCCAACTACTTGGATGGATGAAGCGGAAGGATCGCCGGAGCCCAGAGGGTCAATACTGGAGTGGCTGTGAGTGTGCCATGGCACTCCAGCCCAGGTGATAGAGTGAGACTCCAACTTAAAAAAAAAAAAAGTTGTTTCAGGCACAGTAGTTTAATTTTGTCTGTTTTGCAAGTCTTAAGTAGCCTACAGATACTGAAAAAGGTGTAAAAGTGTTTGCAGATATGTGGAATGCATTATACATGTTTTCAAATTTCCTTTATGTTGAGAAATAAATAGTACTGGACTTTGATTTCCTAATCTCAACCCTTAGTCATTTCCTCAAATTATTCCAAGTCCTTCCAAGACACTTCAGAAACATTCTCTGAATAATTACTTTCAATGGTGAAGAGTACTAGGCGGATAAGAATCTCATAGGAATCCTGTTTCTATTGCAGAAGTGTCACTCTCCCAGAGCCTTGAAGGCCTAGGAAAGCTGCATGAGTCATGTGGCCTATGGATGTACATGGACTTTGAAGTCAGGCATGGTTGATCCTGAGTCCCAGCTACTTAGTAGCTGTGGGACAGTTAAATACATTCATTTGAAAGAAAAGGCATACTATCGCTTTTTTAAAAGCATCAATTTTGTATCTCTTCCTTCATTCCTACCTTTAGCAATGTGCTTTGATAGCTGCTCCCATCAAGTGGCAAATCTGTTTCCCAGACCTTGAATATGAGCTGGCCTTATTAGCTCTGTTCAATAGAAAGCTGTGAATATAACAATATGTCGGTAGGGGCTTAGGCATAAAAAGTCTTGAATGTTTCTACTTTTTCTTTCAGAACACTTTCATCTCCACTGAAACAAACCCATGTTTGCCTACTGGGAGATGAGCTACCATGGGGAGAAAAACCAAAGTGCCCCAGTTGACAGCCAGCTTACTCCCAGAGTCCACTCAGTGAACCAAAACCTGATCACAGCCCAGGTGAGAGCAGAAGAATGACCCAACTGAGTCAACCTAAATTTCTAACCAGTTCAGTCATGAGCTGGTAAGTTTGGGGTTAGATTGTCATGCAATGATAGCTAACTGATACATACACCCATGACAGACAGGATGCCAGAAGTCAATGACAGGTTGATTACAAGTTACCTGAAAATAATGGGCATCCCATAGATACTGATTTTCTTTTTCCTTTATTTACAGATGTCCATCTTGTTACATGTCATTGAGCTATACAGATGCGCATGTAGACATGTGTGCATGTGACTGGTGTTTAAACTCACAGTCTCCCACACCACAGGAGGAAATAGACAGTCACAGCCTGACCATTAGGGCCAAGGCCAAATTACAAAATACAAAGTTTTATTTCATCTATTTCTTTTACATCTAAATTCAAGTTAAGGCTGGGGACGGATCTGAAGACACTGGTTTATCTCCTCTTGGGTCTCCATGTCCTTTGTTCCTTCTCCGATCTCTGGAAGGTGATGGGCCACTGCCAAGCAACAGATGGGCAGCAGTGGTCTACTTGTTAAGACTTCCTGCTTATAGCTCCTACTTTTTCTCAAGGCATTGTCTCTCCCATCCTTGGCCCCATGGAAAGATGTTGGTGGGGAGAGTCTGTTCTCTTTCCTCTGGCGGAAGGGGAGGGTTCAGGCCTTTTACCTCCCTGAGGTCAGGGGAATCAGAACCCTCAGAGCTGCACTTCAGTGTAACCACCACTGGCCATGTGGGTTCATGAGCACCTGGAATGTGGTTGGTCTGAATTAAGATGTGCTGGAAAGGTAAGCTACAGATAAGTGTCAAATATTTCATACCAAAAATATATATCCTTCAATAACAATGACATACTGATCACATATTAAAATGATCCTTTTTTTTTTTTTTTTTTGAACAGAGTCTCACTCTGTCATCCAAATTAGAGTGTAGTGGCACGCTCGCAGCCACTGCAGTCTTGACCTGCTGGGCTCAGGTGATCCTTCCGCCTTAGCCTTCCAAGTGGCTGGAGCCACAGGCACATGGTATCATTCCTGGCTAATTTTTTTATTTACTGTAAAGACAAGGTCTCACTAAGTTGCCCAGGCTGGTCCCAAACCCGTGGAATCAGGCAATTCTCTCGCCTTTGCCTACCAGAGTTCTGGGATTACAGGTGTGAGCCACCACACCTGGCTAAAATGATCCTATTTTGTATATATTTGGTTAAGTATATTATTACAATCGATTTCATGTGTTTCTTTTTATTTTTTTCTAATGTGGCTACTAGAAAATTCAAAATTCACATGTGGCTCACACTTTATTTCTTAGAGTATTGCCTGTCTTCGGATATGTCAGGCTCTCTGCTCAAAAGACCAGGGATTTGGGAGGCTGAAGTGGGAGGACTGCTTGAGGCCAGGAGTTTGAGACCTGCCTGGGAATATAGCGAGACTGTCTCTACAATAAATACATAAATACATAAATAAAATGGTCGTGGTGGTGCATGCCTGTTGTTTTGGGAGGCAGAGGTGGGAGGATCACTTGAGCCCAGGAGTTCAAAGTTACAGTGAGTTATGTTCACGTCACTGAACTCCAGCCTGGGCGACAAAGCTAGATCTAGAGAAAACAAAACAAAAACAAAAAAGCAAGGACAGAAAGAAAGAAAAACAGAGGAAATCTGAAACTTTAAAATAATTGTTATAATGTGGTTTACATTTGCGAATAACATATATATTATTCATAAAAAGGCATAACTTCATATACAAGATGAATTGCAAACGCCCTAGGAGGACCCAGCACAAATAGAAGACGCTGCTTGAAAAGGCCTGGAACCAGAAACTGCCTGATCTTATTTGCTGTCACTCAGGTTGCCGAGGGGCGGGATCTGGAGTTATATCCAATCAAAGATGCTTAGGTAGGACACGTCCAATCAGGCGCGCAGCCGGAGAGGAGGGGGCGGCTTCCGGAATATGGCGGGGGTTTTGTCTCTGCGCCAGCCTGTGCTTGGAGTTCTCTGCAGGGCTCCGCATCCTTCTCTCCGCAAGGCCTACGTGTCTCTGTCCCGGCCTCTGTCCCCTGGGACCTGCAGGTCCTGGAGGTCGGTAGGGAGGACCCGGGACACCCGGAATCCGGGAAATGGTGAGTACAGGGCGGGCGTCTGGAGAGGAAGGAGGCGGTGGCTTCTGGCATCTGTTCGGGCCTTTGTCTCTCGCTCCAGTCAGAGCTTGGAGATTGTCTCCGTTTCCTGCGTCCTCGGCTCCCGGAGTCCCGGTGTCTGTACTGCAGCCTCTGTCCCCTGTGACTTGTAGGTCCTAGAGGCCCCTAGGGAGGACCCGGGACACCCGGAAACCGGGAAATGGTAAGTGCGAGTGGGCTTCCCGGTGGGGGAGGAGCGGCGGAACCGGCCTTGCGGGACTCAGGCCTCCCCGGCAGCCCCCGAGTCTGGACCCGCGTCCCCGCCGACAGCTCGGCCCTCGGCCTCCTCCTGTGCAGTGTAGGGCCAGGCCGGCAGCCGGGACCTAAGGTCCTATCCTATCCCTGCGCGACTCCCTCCCAGAACCCCCTCTGGGCCGCTCTGCGCCCGGGCCCCCAAGTCCCACAGATTATGCGGGGACGACGGGAGAGTGCTGGGAAGGATCTCACACATGTGCAGAGATGACGAGAGGGCCCCGCGAGGATCCCACTCGTGTGCGGGGGAGGGGAGGGCACGTCTCGTGTTTATTGTGGTTTCTTTGCCTCAGTCCTGCACACAGGCTGCTGTCTTGAGATTGAGTTACTCACCATCCCCACCCTTTCCACAGCTTATGGGACTTGAGTTGTGTCAAGTATATTTTTTTATGTTGACAATGTCTTTGTGTCAGTGAGGCACAAAATATAATTTTAAAAAAGGATTTCCTTGAGCCAAGTTGCATGGAAGACTCAGACCCAGGTAACCTTGATTATGAGCTCCATTTGGTTTTTGTTACAAGTAGGTTTTTTTTTTTTTTTTTGAATTGGAGTCTCACTCTGTCGCCCAGACTGGAGTGCAGTGGCCGCTTCCGGCCACCGCAGCCTCGACCTGCTGTGCTCCGGCGATCTTTCCGCCTCAGCCTTCCAAGTAGCCAGAATTACAGGCATGCGCTACCACGCCCGGCTGATTTTTTTATTTATTGTAGAGATGAGGTCTCGCTGCCCAGGCGGGTCTCGAACCCGCGGGCTCAGGCAATCCACTCACCTCAGCCTCCCAAAGGCGCAGGATTACAGGCTGAGCCACCGAGCCCGGCTACAAGTAGGTTTTTAAAGGCAAAAATCAGAAGGCGAATACAATGTTTGTCAGGAATCCTCAGTAGTTTGCAAAAATAACATTGATTAGTGATTGACTGTGTGTATAAGCATGTTTTTACCTTTCTTAAGTGTCGATTGTGAAGAAAGACTGTGGAGCAATCAGATTTGTTTATTTGCTGGCCAGAGAGTGGAGAAGGGGTACTGTCTAAAAGTGCCTTCTCCCTAGCACTGGGAGGAAGGACTGTCAGACTTGGGTGGGACGGGGTGGGGAAGGTGTAACATGAACAGGGTGGAGTCCAGACACACAGGCCAGGAACAGCCTTTTCCATATGCCAGGTGGACACAGAATGGCAGAGACTGTCCTACAGGGAAGAAGCTTTAGCATTATGTGACATGTTAATATGCTAAAGGTAACTGAGGAATCTAAAAGCTTTCATACCATCTCACTAGGGCTGTTTTGGTGACAAAGCCCCTCCTATGTCTATTTGTTCCTCATTCTTTTTTTATGTTTTAAAATTTATTTTTATTTATTTAGAGATGGTGTCTTACTATGTTGCCCAGGCTGGGCTTGGATTCCTGGGCTCAAGTGATCCTCCGATCAGAATGTTGGGATTACAGGTGTGAGCCACCCTGGCTGGCCACTCCTCATTCTTGAGGCCTGTGGAAGGGGAAAGTGTCTGTCTTCTGGAACTACTTCCTGTTGTGTAGGGACATTGAGGGGTTGTGGGTTAGAGGAGCTAAATTTTTCCCTTATTGTCCTCAGGTACTTTTGGTTATCACCAGGTTTCAGTCCCAGCTGCTCGTAGCCCTAATTACTCTTTGCAGTTTAATTGCCTCTAGTCTTTTACTAACAAAGCTTACCAAAAGTTAAGAATGCAAGGGTCAAAGTGTAGCAGAAACAGGACTGCCACCAGGAAGCCAAGGAAAGAGAAGAACCAGATAAAATTGGGCAGAATGGTCTTTACTGTGTTCTGGACCTCATTGTAATTGACCTTGCCTTCCCCAAAGGAGTGAAACCATTGAGCCTGAGTATAAATTTCAGGGATGTTGAGATGACTTCCACTTGACCTGTAATGTTTATCCACATGCAGCTGGAGGTATTGGTGAGTGCACATCCCCTTATTGTTCCACTTGTAACTAGTCTGAAGCCAGTCAGTTGTTCCACACTACATTTGAGGGTTCCATGAGGTAAGAATTTTTTCATCACATTGGGGGTATTATAGTCCTCCTTGAATCAAGCTAAAGTTTATATTTTCAACTGGAGCCCCTACAAGGGGGAGCATAGAAGAAGCCCTGATTCTCAGGATTATCTGTCCCATGCCAGATTGTGCATTGGCTTGGTAGTTTCCATAGCTGACTGAGTAGGGACACTAGTGAGTGTCATTTGGAATGCAAGGGACAGTGAGGTTGAAGGTAAGGGAGTAGACACTGAGGGTCAGCAGTTCTCACATGTTTCTCCTTCCCCTGAACAATTTAAATCTGAAAACCTAATGGGAGGTTTATAGGCATATTTGACCTTAGGAGTGAGGTCTACACAACCCAGAAAATGGGAAGGGCTCAAGTGACAGTAACAGGCTCGTGTGGGATTTTGGATCTTCAACTTACCATCACGATGTCAGTGTCTCTGTTAAGAGGGTATTGGTCCAGGTGCAGTGGCTTAAGTCGGTAATCCTAGCACTTTGGGAAGCCAAAATGAGAGGATTGCCTGAGCTCAGGGGTTTGAGATCAGCCTGAGCAACTCAGTGAGACCTCGTCTCTACAATAAATCAAAAAATAAGCTCGGTGTGGTAGCGCGTGCCAGTAGTTCCATCTACTTGGAAGTCTGAGGTGGAAAGATCACCTGAGCCCAGCAGGTTGAGGCTGTGCTAGTTGTGAGCATGCCACTGCATTCCAGCCTGGGCGATAGAGTGAGACTCCAACTCAAAAACAAGAAATGGTATGGAATAGAACATCTTGTCTGAATCTGGGGATGCCTATGGAATATCCAGCATTCAGAGAGGTTGTTTCCATCAGCTATAATGTGGGAGAAATTCACTATTGCATTGGCTTCCCAAGACCATTGGTCACCGGAACCAAGTTGCACAGGATAAGGGATGAGGTTGGATGCATGTTATGTTAGGGACACAGGTGATATTCAGTAAAGGCTACCTCTTCAGGAAACACCGTGGGACCATCCAAAAGCCCTGAAAGAGTGTGGTCACAATATATGATTTTTTTTTTTTAGTTGGAGTCTCACTCTGTCACCCAGGCTGGAGTGCAGTGGCACTCTCACTGCCACCCCAGCATCGCAATTTTGTACTGAAATGCCAGAAGGGCTACAGGTCAAGACTAGAGTGCCTAAAATTATCAAGGATAAAAGAAAACAGATCCCTAGGCTAGGGACGGCTGTAGGTACAGCAGAATAAGCCCTAAGTCCACTAAAAGTAGACACCCAGACATGACAACAGCAGCACTTCTGGTAGGAAGAGAGACATTGGGGCTTTATAGCATCCAAAGAGATCTGCAACTATTAGCAATATAAAGTGGGGACAGTGACCCTTTCCAGGTGGTTGTGGTCTCCTTTATCTAATGGAAGTCTGATTTTGGTTTCCAGAACAGCAGTTTTAAATCAAATGGGTTCAAGCTGGTGTAGTCCATTCTACCCATTTCACTCGAGTGTGGTGAATACACAGGGTGACTTCCTGGAGTTTCAAGGCAGAATGGGTGGTTAGAACCACCAGATAAGGTCCTGCCATTTCAGAACTAGCTGGCTCTCTGGGGTTTGGGCTTTTCAGGTTTCTAGGTAAATCCAATCCCCAGTGATGCAAGTGTTCAGAAGCAGGACAGTTGATGGTAGGGAAGCCTGATTTCCATAAGCTGCAAGAACATGGGCCCTCTCCCCAATATGTAGTACATATTTTAACTGTTTCAATTCTTGTGGGCTTAGTCCCCACCCTGTTGTAGCCTCTGGGATGCGTCTCCCATACATCAGTTCAAATGTGCTGTATCTTAGTTCTCCCTTTGGGGCAGTCCTCTGTTCCTTTGTCCTCTGGCACAGCTTAGCTGGGGCTCTCTTGATGCTGTGGTTGGCTCTACCTTTCCTGTGGACTGCAGTGTCCATTCTGTATGGCATTCCCAAGTGATTCCTAGGCCTTAAGCTACCTTTTGCGTAACTTGGGAAACAAAGTCTGTTAGGCCTTGAATGTCTCCTGACAATACTTCTCCAAACAAACTGAGGGAATTCTTAAACCTTGTGGCAACTGTCCAGCAGAGTTGTTGCTTTTGCTTTGTATCAGGCTCCTGTCATTCAAAGGCAAAAACCTGAGTCTCAGTAGCCAGAGGGATGCAAAAAAGGCATCCTTCAAGTCCAGGACGGTACACTACTCTGCCTGGTAATGCGGCCAGAAGGGTGCATGACTTGGGCACCACAGAGTGAATATCCTCTGTAGCCTCAGTGAATATTCCGAGGGCCTGTACTAGTCTATATTCTAGACTGAGCTTTTTAATGGGAAGATTGGGGATGTTACAGGGTGACTGGCAGCCTCTCAGGAGTTCTTGTTTCTGGAGCTATGAAATCACTGGGGCGATCCCTCTTGGTATCTCTTGCCTATAAAGAGACTGCCTTTGACTTGGGCAGGGATAGCTGGGTTTCAATCTGACTGTTGCTGGCCTTGCATAAATTGCCCTGCCCACACCTCAGGATCTATTATTTTGGACACATTTCTACTTAATAGCATCATTACTAGGTGACCCTTCTCAAGGGGGACTCCTATCTCTGGGTGTGACCCATTGAAGGTAAGTGTAGCCCCTAGCTTCTGTAAGAAATCCTGTTCCAGGGTGGGTAGGAGGACACGCAGGAACATAAAGAAAATAATGGACTGGGCGCTGTGGCTCATGCCTATAATTGCAGCATTTTGGGAGGCCAAGGTGAGAGGAATGCTTGAGCCCATGGGTTCGAGACCAACCCGGGCAACTTGGTGAGACCTCATCTCTACAATAAATAAAAAAATTAGCCAGTTGTGGTGGTGCATGCCTGTAATTCCAGCTACTTGGAAGGCTGAGGTGGAAGAATCATCTGAGCCTAGCAGGTCGAGGCTGTGGTGACTGTGAGCGTGCCACTACATTCCAGCCTGGGTAACACAGTGAGACTCCAACTCAAAAGAATAAAAGAGAAAAAGGAAACAATGGATTAGCATCTTATCATTTAATTTACATTCTAGGGGTTCATTAAAGGAGTCACCTCTCATTGTCTCTGATACTCCCATAGTCCTGCATTTCTGGTGAGTAAGTTTACCTCTGGGGGGGGGTCTTTAAAACCAAGTAGGAGGCCCTAGTATTGACTGAGAAGTTAACAGACTTACTTCCTATGTCAGTGCCAGCTGTAGCTCCTTAGGGTATACCTGGAGGGCCAACTGAGAAGTCCCTGGGCCCTGTCAATCTTTACTTATTTGAACCATTAGCCTCTGAGAAACATTTGGGTAAAACATCTCCTTCTCATTGGAAACAGAGGGGACAGTCCTTTTTCCTGTTCCCTTCCATTTTACAGAGGGCACATGGGTTTGGTCCCAGTCTCTTAGATTCTTTGGGCTTTCCCTGGAGGTTGGGGGTCTCTCACTGTGATTTTCCATGGATAGGCATTCTGGGTGTTAGCCAGCTGTTATGGGAGGGTGACAGCCAGCTGTTATGGGAGGGTGACAGCCAGCAGGTGGACTTGCTAAAAGGTCCTTTTTTCTTCTTTCTCTTTGTCTTTCTTACATTCCTCTTACTTGTCTTGGTTGTTGCATACCCTATTAACCAGATTGACTAATCGTCCAATGGGGGCATTGGGGTCTAATTCTACTCTTTGGAGTTTCCATCTGTTGTCCAGTGTGCTCTGGGAGATGAAGTGGGACTTTAGGACTGCTTCTCCCTCTGTTGAGTCAGGGTTCAGGGGATTACACATTCTCAAGTTCTCCCTCAATCTTTTCAGTAAGATAAACAGCCTTTCCTTGGCTTTCTGCGCCACTATTTTAATTTATTCTAGTTAGTGGATTTCTTTTCTGTGGTTTCTATTTCCTTTAAAATTAGCATCTAATAGTGACTGAGTGTTGCCCATCCCACCTCTGTTTCCAATACTCCTGATTTTTTTTGGAGGGGAGTCACCTATCTATTTTTACTCTTGTACAGGCAATCTCCAGTGGTAGTGGATGCACACATACTATGTTTGCCCACAGGAGATTCTGAGTTTTTTCAGCTAAAAGGGAGAAAATTTTTTTTTTCCAGAATAGGAGGACACCACCCTACCCACCTCCAGGGTCCCCTCACAGTTACCAAAGTGGCTCTGGCTATAACATCAAGCTGGGTACCCTGTTAAGAAAGACCCTCAAAAGAGCAGTGGGGCATACAGGAGGCAGTGGATTTCTGACAATGGCTAAAACCTCCATTTGTAGGTCCCAAATTTTATATGTGAGAAGTTTCTCTACCACAAGACACAGAGAGTCCTGCCTCCGCAAATATTGATCCAAAGCTTGCTAGAACAAGGCAAACTGAACTAGAGGAACCCAGGACATATTTACCAGTTCACATGGGAATTGTGGCCCTTCCAGCTCAGAATCAATGAAGACTTGAAAGCAGATGAATAGCAGGAGGGCTAGGTAGTCCAGTGGCTGTGGTAGATCCCAAGGCAGAGCCCTTGCACAGGGTAGAGCCTCTCCATTCAGGACAGAGCCTGGATTGGGGCAGAGCCCCTTACAGGATGATCTGGAGTCAGCATGGGACTGAGGTGTGAAGCTGCATGTGCGCAAGAAGGTGCCCTCTGAGCTGTGATAGGGCAGCCCAGATCAGAGGATAAGACTGGCTGCAAAGTAGGGAGTGGAAAGAAGGGATACTTCAAAAGCAGTGCATTGTAGAGCAATATGAGGCCCGGTTAGGCCAGCAGCAGTTGGGTAAATTGGATAAGTTGTAAAAGGAAATCTCAGGATGAGATTTTGCAGATGTTACAAAGAGACTTACTGATAACAGCAAAGAGCTGTAAAAGCTGGTAAACCAGTTATAAAACATTAGAAGTAAATAAAAAAGTTACTCATTGTTGCTAGTTAGCCATTGCTGTTAACTATATCTTAAAAAAACAAAATACCACCATCAATCAACCACTTTACAAACCTCTGAAAATTTCCTTTTACAGACCACCCCCAAAGACAGCTCCCTGGCCCACAGTGGATACCTTTTTTTTTTTTTTTTTTTAAGATAATGTAGTATTTTATTTATTCTTTCTATTAAAAACTAATATTTCAGAACATTTACAATGTTAATTGAACATAAGGGAAGATCAATTTACATTTTTTAACATCTCAATACTGAATACTAATAAAATATGGTCAAATTTATTATGATCAAAATTATTAAGTCAAAAACATAAATAAATGCTTGGTTTTAGTATGCCTACATACAATTCAGTTTTTGGAGTAAAGTTCTTTGGCTGCAAGAGAGAACATTTTGTTTACTTCGCTAATAGGAATATCTCGTAATGCTGGAATGGCCTCTTCTTGGTATTTCTTCTGCTGTTGATTTTTTGCATAGTTATCTGTGATTGCATGAATGGAACTGAGTGGAGAGGTACTCATCATGTTAATTCCAAACAAGAGTACATAGCCGATTACGATAGTAATAAAGAGGTAGACAGGTAATGCAATTGCCCAATATCTGAGAATTTTATTTTAAAGTTTTCTTCTGTTCCCTGCATTATCTCCATTTCCTTCAAGTTCCCTTTTTTCTTTTGGGTTTTTGCATTTAATGTTAGAGGCTTTCTTTCAATGTTTGGTAACTTATAGCAGTCCATTCATATTTAAAAATGAAGTGCTACCAAGCTAATTGGAAACACTGTGTATATGTGAGCAGGGCTGGCCAACTGGTAAGCCTCACTCTAAGAGAGCTAGACATGAGCTTCACTGGGGTCCTCTAAATGTCAGAAATCATAGATTCTTTCTCTTGGGATGGTCAGCTTCTTTAGGAAGGAACTTCCTATCTTTTTCTGGAGGAGTAGTGTAAGCCTGGGCACTTTTGAGACCAATAGGTTAAGCCTAATGAGTTTAGCCACGATTCAGGAATAAAAGCCAACACGAGATAAAGTATGAAGCCAAATTGGGAGCCTAAGAAAAGAACAAAGCCATAAATCGCTCTTTCTGGCAATGGCGACGGTGAATTTTCCACCATTTTTCCTGTCACTTTAGACAATCTCAGCGCTGAGTTCTCTGTGCAAGCGCTGACCAGAGAGCCGCAGTGGGGTGGGGTGGGGAAAGGAAAATCTGAGGAAAAGGCCCAGGCGCCATGGCGCCCCCAGCCCGGGGAACAGGCGCATCAGTGGATACCTTTTATAAAAACACCCCTCTAGCTCCTGCCTCTTTGCAGTCAGCAGACACTGCTGTTTGACCCATTGTGCCCTTCACAACATATCTTCATTTAATAAATTTACCTTTCATAGTTCATAACTGTCTTGGTGAATATTTTCACCCCCCACAACTCTGGCCATACCCAGCCTTCCACACATGGCATTTTGGTGGCTCTAATGGCAAATCTCTCCTAAGGGGACCTCTGCCCTATTCTCTTTTCCTCTTCCAACTCAAAACTCTCAGAGGACTGCATCTGAAACTGGAAACAACTGATGGTTACTGGCTGGGGCTACTCCTCAGTGGACCAGAAGGTCCCAGGGAAAGGCATCAACTGCCATCTCCCAGTTGGGTGAGAGGAGTTTGCTTTCCTTTTTCAGTCTTTCAGCAGACAATCTCTGGTAACTCTGGCAACTGATGGTTTCTGTCCAGGGCACTCCCTGGTGTAGTCTGAAGGCCAGAGGGTGAACGAGTTTGACTGTCTTGACTGGAAGGGAGGAAGGCTCTCTCCTGCTTTTCCTGGTCAGAGATCCCTAATTTCAACATGTGGCAAGGCTGACAGCTGGAAGTTTATCTAGAGCCAAATGCACATGCTTAGGGAGACCCAGACCTCCCTCTCTCTCTTCAAATATCCTGCAAGAACAGCCAATCTTTCTGCTGCAAACCCCATCGAATCTAGTAAGCCCAGCCAACACCAGATCGGTGAGTCTCCCCTCAACCCCCTTTTCTGACCTGGTCTGATTGCCCAGCATCATTAGCTCTAGGATCCAAGTATCTTGGCCTCTGGCTAGAGTTCTCTCTATCAGATGGGATGCCCTGTAGAGAGCAAATTTGTGTTACTTCACAAATGCAAGTAGATCCTCTCCAGTAGGTGGAAAATCACTTTGGAAAGTACATCTTCTCTGGGCGCTCAGAAGAACTGTGATTTGAGTCTTTAATGGACGATTTTTCCCCATTCCATCATGGGACACAAACCTTCCATACCCTCAGACTCACCCCTGGGCTGCATTTTACAACTTTGGAATAAATTTGAACCTCAAACTCTCAAAAAAACCAAAAAACTAATTTTATTGTGCAATAAAGTATGACCTTCTTACCAACTTCCAAACCAGGAGTCTTGACCTTTACATGGAATTTGGGACCCAAACAATCTCTTTCAGCCTAAACTCTGTTATACTTGTTCTAAATGGTCTGAGGTTCCTTATTTTCAGACTTTTATAACTCTCTCTTAGACTCCTAATCTCCACCAAAATTGCCAGATGTCTTCAGCCAAATTTTTAAACCCTACTAATTCTGATATTGTGGCCATTCATCCAGGCCTCTCTAGACATCAGACAAAAAAACTCCAAAAACCAGATAAAGGTTTTTGCCCTTTTCCCACGATATTAGACACGACTTTCAAGGCCAACAACCTGAAGGCCAACAACCAGGAGAAGGTCTTAAAGACTGAAAAGGAAGTAAAAAAAGACAAGCAGCAAGCCCGATATATGGCAACTTCTGTTGTCAGTTACCTGCCCATACCAAGGCCCCAGGCACGACCTACACCTAAATGGCTGCCCTTCAAGCCAAAAGAGACATCCATTACCTGTTCATCATTGTGGCTAATGAGGACATATAAGACATAACTGTCTCAAAAACAAAAAACTGCTGCCTGGACCGTGCAAACAAAGGACACTGAATGCAGGACTGCCCCTTTCCTCCTAGTGCAGAGGGATCATCCCACAACCAAAAACCTCAAGCATGGACTGACCCAAGAGAACAGCAAATGCCTTTAACCCCATTCTCTTAACTATGGGTAACCCAACAAACAAAAGGGCCACCTCCTTAGTTATAGTTGATGGGGCCCAGCAGCCATACAGTCTCTTGTATTCTCCATTTCTATTAATGAACCTTGGACAATAGGATGTGTGGCAGGGAATGAAATTAACTTCGTCAATTTGGGGGCTACATACTCTGCCCTAACCAACTTTTCTGGATCCATTTTCCAGTCTTGAATCCCCCTCACTGGCACAGGCGACCAACCCAGACAGGAACATTTTACCCCCTTTAGTCCTTACTAAGTTTCACTAGCTCTTTTAATATTCTAATTAACTCCTCTTTTACTAGGCCTCAGACCCATTCCTTCTAAAAACTAAGCCGTTAAGCCAACCACTCTGTATCAATACCATTATTTGCCACTTGAGGCTTCCTAAAAGGTCTTGGGGGGAAAAAAAATCTAGTCACGTTACCACATCTGGCTAACTGCTGCTAAACAGATCAAGTCTTAAAAACTGGGTACTGTCTATATAGGTGGCATGGTAAGGCATGAAAACTGGCCACTCCCGCCTAATTACCCATACCTCATAACTTCTCCAGAAGCCTCGTGCCAACCTTTTGTGTTTTCCAACAGTGATCAAACCAATTCGCAATTAAAAATGAATAAAAAGCAATTTAACTAAATTTAATTCTCTTAAAAATCTTAAAATGCCTTAAATACAAAAGAAATTTTTTCTTAAAAATCTTACCTTATAGTTAAACTAATGAGAATTAAATACATTTGGTTATAAGTTTGTATTAAAATTAACCTCAATGTTACGCTCATGCCAGATAAAATTTACCATTTTCTTTAAGGGATAATTAAATGCTTTAATTTACTTTTTAAGTAAACTGGAGAAAAAGGAGATGGGTTTAGTTAGCTCCCTACTGTCTTTGTTGGTTTTTGTTGTTTAAAGAAATAAATCTGCTCTATCAAAAAAACCAAGGTTTTTACTTATCAAAATATCTAAATTATCATTTTGACTAAATAAATGGCTATTTTGCAATAACCTATAATTCTGTGTCATGACATCATGCTTTTAAACCCTTTTAACATTTGACAGACTCTCCAATATAAAAGTTTCAGACTCTCAGTTCACTCTGGGCAAGTGGGGGAGGTAAAGACAAAAAGTGGCTTCAATCTCCAGGGACCACGCCCCACCCCTTTTCTCCTAAACTGCCTCTGTAATAGCTCAGGGCTGGTAAATAACACCCGTAAATCAGGAAAATTGTTTTATAAACAACGTCTGTAGTAAAACCTAAAAATGGTATCTGAAATCTTTTTCAAATGTTGCCTACCCAGGCCTCAGTTATCCACCGCAGTTTATAATCAGATATAGGACTCTGGCAAGTGCTCTTCAGTGCCAAATTGCGGACAACTTTAAAATCTTCCAGGACTCATATTAAAAACTATGTTCTCATAAGATTGCCAATATATGATTGCTGACAAAATGAGAGTTAATTGCATAAACTAAATTAATAGAAGCCAAATAATTTTATAGTTTTTTTTAAAGTATTGCTAATTTTGTTATATTTTTCAGAGTTAAAATCCCTTTTTCTTGGAGCTATTTACAGCCTTACAAAAATAAAATGTGCTCTTGTAAGCTAAATTTAAAATGTATATCTTTCTACCTGATTTCTCCAAAATTTGAAAACTATTAATTTGTAATAGTGTGGCTATTTACATGAGTTCAATAAGAATCTATTTTCTCTTGTAACAAAATGTCTTTGAAAATACTGCTGGCCAGGCATGGTGGCTCAAGCCTATAATCCCAGTACTTTGGAAGGCCGAAGCGAAAAGATTGCCTGAGCCCATGGGTTTGAGACCAGCTTGGGCAACATTGTGAGACCTTGTCTCTACAATAAATCAAAAAATTAGCTGGGCATGGTAACGTGTGTCTATGGTTCCGGCTACTTGGAAGGATGAGGCGGAAGGATTGCCTGAGTCCAGCGGTCAAGGCTGTGGTGGCCGGGAGCACTCCAGCCTGGGCGACAGAGTGAGCCTACAACTAAAAAAAAAAAAAGAAAATACTTATTTTACCGAGGCTTTGACTAAAATAATATTTCAAAATAAACTGCTGTAAAAAAGTTAAGATCTATAAAGAGTCAATAAAAAGCCCTTGAAAAGGACTGATACCTCTTCAACTCTGTGGGGCTTCCAACTGGTGATAAGTGAAAAAGTTTACTTACTAATGAGCCCAGGAACCTCAGGTTACTAGGGACTTCTAAAAGAAGACTTTACACAACTCATACAGGTCTTTACAACAAGTCCTTGGCTAACTCAAAGACTCATGGAGAATCTAAAGTTTCTTATAAAAAATTTCCAGCAAAGCCAATTCAGAAAGAGCATATATGACACACAATTATTCTTACTGCACTTTATAGATAAAATATAAAGTCTAAAACTTCCTTTACAAAAAATTAGTCCTACTATGATTTAGCTTTGATAAAAATAGAGAACTAGAGGGAAATAATTATGTTTCAAGAACTATAGTACACCTGTTTTAAATTATCTTGTACATTATTTTCTACAATTTAAACTGCTTCCAAAAATCCTGGCTACATATCTCCAAATATTTTCAAATTTCTCTCCAGATTCTCTAAAAGTAGCTGTGTTTCCTTGTTAAAATCATTATCTTAATATTTACAATATTTACTATATGTTTTTCCTTTTACTCATATTTTCCTCTGCTTTTCAACATTTATCTTCTATATATGTACAACAAAAAAATGACCCTACCTTTCCTGGCTCTTTCCCTTTTTGGGACTCTTAATAACTGCCTACAGATTCCCATATTTAGTAACCTAAAATCTTAGATGATTCTAGATCCTCAACACTTCTATCCTAAAAAAACAAAACATGCTCAAAACCAAACTTTAATATCCCAGCTTTACAGCCCCTTACAACTTCTACACTGGCTGCTCAATACTTTTTCCTCGGGTCAAAATTTTAAGTAACATACCAGCTTTGTACCTTAAATTTAACTTCTTGCTTTAAATCTAAGGAAACTTGCTTCCTTTGTGGGTCAAATGCATATATCTGTCTTACAGCCAATTGGACTAGAACTTGTACATTAGTCTACATAGCCCCAAACATCCAAATTGCCCCTTCTAATTAGCCCCTCCCCATTCTACTTTACAGTTCTAGCATAACAAAATAGTCCATCTAATTCCTTTACTCATTGGATTAGAAATTTCCACTGGAGTGGATATGGAAATAACTGACACAAGTCTCATAGCCCATACTTATTACACCCTCACGAGGTCATCTACCTGGGGATGGTACTCCTGATTACTCCCACTCCTGGGGCCACTAACAGGTATTTTATTGCTCCCTCTCTTCGGTCCTTGCATCTCTAATTTAATTGTCAAATTTGTTTCCTCTAAAATTAAACAAATCTCTTTTAAATTCTGCTGGAAACCAGTTTCATCTCAACAGGCTTCCTTTTTCTGATGAGTTCCTTCCCTGTATCCTAAGTTTCACATCGAAAATGATAACCATACCCTACAGTTCAACTTTGGATAGGTGTCACCAAGACAGCCCCAATGGAATAGTGTGGACACTTTTGCATACTTTTTTAAAGACTCTAAAGAAAACCTAATAAGTCTTTCCTAGTCCCCTTCTCTATAAGTCCACAGGGCTCCCTAGCAGATCAATAGTTGCATATAGGGCCAGTGCCATACCCCTGTTCAGCATAAAGCAACTACAAAAGATGAGACTGTCACCACCAAAGATTCGACATTTTTGTCGAGGAATGTGAAGGAATGAGGCCCAATTAGGCCAGCAACAATTGGGTAAATTAAGAAAGGAAATCTTAAGATTTGAGTTTTTAAAATGTTACAAGGAGACTTGCTGATAACAGCAAAGAGCTATAAAAGCTGATTAGCCAGCTCTAAAACATTTACAGTAAACAAAAAGTAGTTAACTATCTTCTCTTTAATCTACTTTTCGCCATAACTGCGTTGGTGAATATTTTCACACCTCTGTGACTCCAGCCATACCCAGCCTGCCACACACGGTGTGCTCTATTTGGTTCTGACCCATATGTTCTGGCATGCCTGGCACTTTCTCGCTGACCACCTGGGCGTCCCAGTTATCTCTGCCCTAGCCTTCCCAGAGTGAGATTCTGTACCTTTCTTGAGGCCTCCCCAAGAGATAGTTATCTGGGCAACCTTTCACCTGCCTTCGCTATCATTCCTCTTGGGCTAGGCCACTAGCCAGAAGGGAGGACAGAGGGTTGGCATAGCTGCAAAGCAGGATGGTCCTCTCCTGTTGAGGGAGGCATGGCTGGCTGGGCAGAATTGCCAGAACTGTCACAGATAAGCTGTGTTGTTTATCTACTTCATGTCATCACAAAGAGAGAATGTGGAACTTGGAAAGGCAGTGGGCTTTTTATTCGCTGGCCAGAAAGTGGAGGTGGGAGCTCGTGTCTGAAAGCACCTCCCTGGCAGCAGGAGGAGAGAGAGTTAGATTTGGGTGAGGTGGAGAAAGTGTGATGTGAACAGGTGGAGTACAGGCTTCTCCATAGCCACATGGGCATTAGAGAGTGGAGACTGTACTGCAGGGAAGAGGCCTTATTGTAAAGACCTGTTAATAAGCTAAAGATAACGGAGTCACAGGCACTGGTTTCTGCTGGGCTGTTCCAGTCTAAACTGGTCTTGTAGAAGGACTGGACTTCAGCTAGTATCCAACAGGGGCTGGAGCCTTCAAACTACTGTACTTATAGAGAAGGGGACTAGAAAAGACTTACTAGGTTTTCTTTAAAGTCTAAAAAGTCTGTAAAAGTGTCCACACTATTCTGTTGGGGTTGACTTGGTGACAGCTATCCAATGTTGAACTGTAGGGCATGAGTTATGGTATCCAGCATGTGGCATAGTTAGGTTGATTTATAGCTACTTGCGGCATCAGTCAGTCTAGAGTCCACACAACAAGCAGCTTTAGAGATGATTACTGAGCTCAACACTTGGGGCGGGGGCATGATGCCACCTCATTCTTGTGCTCTCTGGGTATTACTTTAAAGGTATTACTATTTCGTATTCCTCAAGAAAAGCATCCTTCTCTTTTGCATTAATGGATTATGTGTCCCCAGTGTGGGCAGGAGGGCTGTCCATGAACACCCACCTGGACATACATAAATACTACAACCATGAGCTGCTAGGCTCAGCGGAGGAGGTGGATGGACAGCAGAGACTCCCTCAGTAAGTAACTCTCTTGGAGCTGGCATGGAAGGTCATACAGGTCCCCTGGATACACCAGCAGCAGCCTTCCCTCCTTGCCCAGCGGCCTCCCCTCCTTGCCCACCAGGTTCCAGAGCACACTTTGGCTTCTGGGCTCTGAGAGGAAAACTCATCTTCAGGGTTATCTCCAACAGGAGAAGAAGATGAGGTTGCTCAGAACATCAGAAAGGGAGACTGCCCATTGGTTGAAGAGTGTGTCCTTTCTTAAGTGGGTATACACAGAAAGGCAGGAAGCAGTTTCAGAAGGATACAAACTGATATGTCTCTTATGGTTACTTAGGGGAGTGAGACTGGGGGGAAAGATTTTCATTTGCATGCCCTCCTTTTTTCTAGGTATGTGTTTATTTTTATCATACGTGTACTATTTTTACTTTTAATAAGCCAAGATGGCTCATCTTCTCTTTCTGGTGGGGTAGAGGGATCCCAACCATCAGTCATTCATTAGCATACAACAGGCACTTACATGAGAAACGAATTTACCTGTCCAAAATCAAAGGATGGATACAGGCGTGGAGTGCAGCAGAAGCGAGACTTTATTGACAGTCTTGCAAGATTGGGTGTCTGGTGGGCAAGCACACCAAAGCAGGAAGAATCAGCACTTTTATCCCTAAAATGCAGGTCCCTCTCCTGACTCCTCATTGGAGGAATACTGCAGAAGTTACAGGTTCTCCCATACGATGCCTACATGACATATTTTGATTGGCTTACAGAATCATTTCATTTGTATGCCCCATTTGCTGATTGGCTTATAGAATTACCTTTCTGATTGGATCCTGCCAAAAGTTTAAACATGAAGCCTGCCAAAGTAAAAAAAAAAAAAAAAAAAAAACCACGAAAAGGAAGCACAAAGAAGCAGGAAGTGAATCAACAAAAGAGAAACACAGCATTTAGACACCATCTTGAGAACCCAAGATAAGCTAGGCTCCAATTTGAAAATAAATCACCATTGTTATTTCTCACACTTTAACTTAAGACACTCCAAGAGTCTTAGGGACTGCGTGCCAGGAATCTGAGGAAGAGGCCAAAATTTAAGCATCTTAATCACATTGTCACAGGGACATACCCCCACCAGGCCTGGCTCATCTATGGCTCTCCGTGGGGAGCTTGGCTCCACTGTCCTCCAGTGAGAACCTACTGCTCAATGATACAGCTCTCCTGACCTGATGCACCCATCCATTGTAGCAGCAGGATGTCTGGCACTCGTCATTCTCTGAATTGATCTTGGTGTTTATTGTTTGTTTTTTTCATATTTGCTTCTATGGGCTGTGTTTAGTTCACCACTATATCCCTGGTGCCAAGCAAAGTGCCTGTCCTGTGGCAGGTGCTCAGTTAGGTGGTGGTTTAATCAATGAATAATGGAACCTTCTGCCCAAGGGAAGCAGGAGTAGGTTGGAGAAAACCTTAACCCACCCCTCCGTGTCTGCGTAACTTTTGGCAAGTCACTGCAGTTTTCTCCCTTCACTTACCTCATCTGTGTATTGGGAAAGAATTATACATACCTAACAGGTTTGCTGGTGGAGATCTAATAAGTAAAACTACCTGAAGATTTTTGAAACACTGGCTGGCACCCTGAAAGTGTTTCATACATGTGCGCAGTTGACAATATCATTTCACTGATTGTTAAAATTTCTTATTTTATTTTACTAAACAATAAATCTTGAAGCTTCTTTCTTCATTGCATATAAATAAAGCACATTTTGGAATCATGTTTAATATTTGGTACTAAAATTATTTTAAAACATTAATGGTTGATATTTACATACCATTTCTATATGCTGCATAACTTTTGTAGCACAATCATCTATTTTGTTAGCTTTTTTCAATTATACTGTTTTTTTTTTTATTGTTATAGAGATAAGGTCTTATGTTGCCCAGGCTGGTCTTGAACTCCTGGATTCAGGCAATCCTCTCACCTCAGCCTCCCAAGATGTTTTGATTACAAGCATGAGCCACTGCACCCAGCCTCAATTATACTTTTAATATTTTGTATTCAGTTTTAAAAGGGCTTTTATTTTCCATGCAAATGAACATAGTCTCCCTAGTTGTCAGGTAATAATCCTAACCAGATTTTTTGTTGGTTTTTTTTGGCATACTCTTCTTAATCATCTGGAAGAATTGACCAATAAATGTATTTTATGTTTTCTTAATATACAAGTTTCTGGACTTTTTGATCATACATTTCAAATGCATCTTTTAGCAGACACTGCACAGGAGTGAGGTAGCAGTCATGTTTCCCCCCACCCCAAGTGTGTTAGCAGACACTGCCATTCACTCCAAGTACATTCTTTCTACTACATCCTAAGAATGAATGGATAGATGATAGATAGACAGGGAGGTCATATGTGTAAATAACAGTTCTAGACATATTGTAGGTATACATAAGAATAGATATCTGTAGACATTGCTATTTGAACAGTCTTAGACCATGATCACTTATTTTTATCTAACTGAAGATATCACTATATTACCAATATGATTATATTATTAATTTTAATTTGCTTGTAATTTTAGGGTTTTCTTCTTAATTTGTTTTTTAAGATACACAACATTCACTTGGACCAAATATTCTCATCTTACACACAAAGTAGCACTCAGTATGCATTTTCCCACCTTTTTTCCCATGACAGTATGCTATGACCATCACTCCTCCACAGGCATACAGAGCTCTTTCTCCTTCATTTTCATGGCTACTGAGTGTTCTGATGTGATTGTTCAGGGGACTACTCCCCCTGTGTCCTGTTAATGGACATAGCTACTCTTTCCCTTATTTTGCTGTGACAAAGCCACAGGGAATAACTTCAAGAATATTTCTTTCCTACTTGGAAGGCTGAGGTGGAAGGATCACCGGAGCCCAGCAGGTCGAGGCTGCGGGGGCCGGGAGTGGCCACTGCACTCCAGTCTGAGAAACAGTGAGACTCCAACTCAAAAAAAAAAAAAAATATTTCTTTCTAAAGCTCTAATTGCATGGCATGTTCCTAGAATTGGGGTTTCTAGGATCTGGGGTCAATGCCTGTTAGTTTGTACATTCCCTTCTACTTTGATTATATAATTTTGGCTTCCCAGCAGACATGCATAAGAGTGCCTAGTTCTTCACAGCATTGCTGAAAATTAAAATTGGTGTCTTTAGGATATTGCACTATTTGGGGTCAAAGTCTGTCTCCCAGGCTGGAGTGCAGAGGCATGATCACAGCTTATTACAGTCTTGACCTCCTGGACTTAGGAGATCCTTATTTTTTGTAGAGATGAGGTCTTGCTATGTTGTCTAGACTGGTCTGGAACTCCTAGCTCAAGCTGTCCATTCACCTCAGCCTCCCAAAGTGCTAGGATTACAGATGTGAGCTACTGTGCCCAACCTACAACTTATGTCTTTAAACAAAGCTGGGATGAAAACGCCTTCATGTTCACACTGTAATAATTCCTGACAATGTACCCTGAGGGATACCCAAAAGAAAGGTGAGTTGCTAGTGTGCTTAGGTTTCAGACACTTGGTCTAAGCGTCTCCAGCAAATGACATGAAGGAAACCAAGGACATGCGTGCACCTGTGAATCACCTAACATAAGCTAGGTGGGCCCTAGGTTGGAGGGAGACTCCAGGTGTCTTGGGGAAGGCAAGTTCTGTTCTGTACACAGGCTTTCACACTGCCAATGATTCCATGACTCTCCTCGGGTGAGTGGGGACTAAGGACACAGAGATAATGAGTTCTGAGGGCGGAACCCTCCCCACATGGTATGGCCAACATGATTCAGCCCATGTTGGTACATGTGTGCTAGGTCACAGTATGACCACACCCCTCTGGACAAGCTCCTGGCTCACAAATTGCATCTAGATCACCTTTTCTTTTAGGATTTTCAACCAGACCCAAGTCCCTAGAGGCCTTTTGGTTTATTCCTAACCCAAACCCTAAGTCTGCAAGGGCAACCTGATCCCTCCACCCACTTAGGCTTCTGGGTCACCTGATCATAATCTCATCTGCCTGTATGGACACAGGATTGAGCCAGAACATAGCCCTTTCTGGGCCAGTATTGGTTGCACAAACCAGTCCTTCCACCAGTCCTCCACTGCTCCCCACTCATAGATCCTGTGAATATAAGTAATTCAGAATTTAAGTTGTTGGAACCCTAAATTATTTGAGTTTGAAAGGAATGCAAATGTGGGGCTTAAGTCACGTGACAGGCACGTGACAGGCAGAAAAACCTTGTTTTTCTGTTTATACATTAAACCTTTTTCCTCACTTGCATGGTTTTGCGAAGTATTATAAATGGCAGATATGCACTGTGGAGGACCCTTTTTCTGTCTACTATTGACTTTCATTGTAGATTAACCTCTCTCTTACCTTTCTCACAAAAAGTCTTCATGGCTATCCCATTGTCTCAAGATGGAATGTTAAATAATACATTCAAGTGAAAATCAGCTGTAAAGAATAGAACACAGGATGTAGAGAAAAGAAAGCACTTCAACTAATTAATTTGTTGTAACTCTTAAACCAGCCTTGTGTAAAACAAGTTTGTAATATCGTTAAATTTATTTGGTGCTTGCCTATATGAGCAAGAAGTTTGACCTTGGGAACCCTGGCCCCATTTCTCTGAAGTCTTTTGTCTTCTGAATGGCCATTCCCAGCCATTCTGTGACAAAGGTCACAGCTGCCTGTCAGCTTTTTAACTGAATAAACTCTTTAAAACTGGATTTTGATGCTTGTGATTATCTTCAGATTGACAGTTCTTAATAGCATCTTTCTCTCTTGTGCCTTTTCCTGCACAAACCCTCTTTTATACGCACATAATGTGTCTAACATTTGGTTTCTGATGCTTGGGAGTGTCTCCAGTGAGTGACAAGAGAGCAGCCAAGGACATGTGGGGATGTCTTTTATGCACACACAATGTGTCTAAGGCCACCCCTTCTGGTAACTGAATCCAATGCCTTCTGGAATTCAGAGGCCCATGAATTCAAGACCATGATCCTGGTCCTGGCTGTTGTAAGAGCAAATTTAATCTTCCAACTTGAAATAAGGCATGTGATTTTTGCACTCTTTTTTTTTTCCTTAAGATATTTAATTATGAAAACTCTTATATGTCATTTTTGGGGAAAAAATTGTATATTTTATTTTAACAGCTAAATGCGGCTTTTGTCAGTCTTTTTTTGGACTTAGATTGTCTTTCTCTAGAACCTGAAAACTATTGCTTTGAAATATAAATAGCAAAGGAGACAGTGCCCTATCCCATAGTTTCTCTAGGATAAAGTAGGAACCCACCTTAAATAGGTCCTGGCTCCTGTCATGATGATGTGACATGATGAAGATTATTTTTTCTTTGAATATAGCCAACTCAAATTTCTGTTGGATATAGCCAAAACACAAAAGACCTGGTTACCAGGTGAATTTGGGATGAACTGTATGTAACAAATGATACTCTCAAGTTGTTTACTTGAGGACTAATTATAGTGACTTTCCTTTCTGACTTTGCAATCTCTTAGCAGATTGCCTGGGATGCACATTCCATTCTAGTTTAATTATGTAATAATACAATTTTCTTTCTGTTCTACCATTGCAAGGAGTTTTTCCAGGGTTGGAGAATTGTAAGGCATGATATAAATGTGTAATTTGACTGCCAGGCTTTACTCTAGAAGGAGTTTTCTTTCTCAGGCTTCTAGTCACAACCCACGGTTGTGCACCAAAGTGCACACCACCTTAAAACCTGCAGGAAGAGTGGTCTCGGTCTATTTGGGATCTACGTATAGTCTCTCCTGAAGCAGTTTGACCACACTGAAAAAAACAAAGCAAAAACAAAAACTTCATAGGGCAGCACTCAGCCATTCCAACCTCTTTTCATGGCTCTGGCTGATTCAGAGACCATAGGGCCTTAAAACCCAGCCAGACTTGGATGGATTTGGAGTCGATCAAACTCAGTGATCTATCACAGAAACAAAGAACAGAGTACTATATGTTCTCTCTCATAAGTGGACCTTGAACAATTATAATACTATAAGAAAGCATTTGGCAGTAATGGGAAACTGTCAGAGTTGGGGTGGGAATTGACAGTTGAGGGAAACTTCTAGGGGAGGGAGGGGCATACTTCATTGACAAGGGTACCTGCATAATCAATGTTTGTATATCTAACCCTGAATTGTACCCCACATCTTTATAATAAAAAAAATTAAAAAACCCAGCCAGATCATACATGTGCATTGGGAGGCCTGAGAATCTCAACTTCTCCCTCCTCATAGTGCCCAAGTGCCCATAGATGTATAGCGGGCACCTTCAGCTTCCCTGCCCCTTCAGCTGCAATTCTGAATCTGGGTCTTGGGATTATTTAGGAAGTGATAGCAACCTCCATGAGGGGATCTTTCCTCTCATTTCCTTCCCATACTGTAAATCCAGGAATACACAGCCAGGTTGATCCCACATAGAATTTGCACATAGGGTCTGGCATCTGCCTGGGATTCACAAGGCAGGGTCAGAATTTGGACTAAGGACATACAGAAAACCCAGAGAAGACATTTTCCGCATTGTGAGAGGTCAACATAGACATCATAAATTCCCCCCTTTAAAGTGGTGCTCTCTGAGTTTTCCAGGTCATGTACAGTGACCTACTCATCTATGTGAGGGGCTTTTGGTGTAAAAACAGG
This sequence comes from Cephalopachus bancanus, assembly GCA_027257055.1. Taxonomy (NCBI): domain Eukaryota; kingdom Metazoa; phylum Chordata; class Mammalia; order Primates; family Tarsiidae; genus Cephalopachus; species Cephalopachus bancanus. Next base: position 96,640 of record JAPVLO010001150.1, on the reverse strand, counting down.
ATCTGGTGCAGAATCTGAAAGTGAAAAAAGCACCTCAGCAGTGGGAGATCATAGCCACAAAATATCAGCGCCCTGACCAACCTACACCTACTGTAAACGGTGCTGGAGTAGAGAATTCTTGTCCTTCCTCTTACCCAAGAGTTAACGGGTTAGGGAAAAGTGATATCACACCTGGATATAGGATTGGCCACTCTACCAGGGCAGTTCTATTTTCAATCCTAGCCCCACAAAGTCACTCTGAGTCTCTCCTACTAAATCACCATGAGGACATCAGCCCAGGCTTACTGGTGACCCTCACACCACGTGAGCATTGAGAAAGCTGGAGATATCTTATACAGAGTAGGATAAGGCTGACAACAGAGTCTAATTTTGCTTTCCTCTCTGGACGGGAAATGAATCATTCAGGATGTGTTCCTCCCCTCACAGAAGGAATCTCTTCAGTTGGTACACAGTTGGGTGTCGCTCCAGGTGCCTGGTATTTGTGTGAAGAACAAGGACAAGATCTGGGGATTCAAACTGATAGAAAAATCTCATGGATTGTGTTTCATTTGACCATTAGAAAAACAAAGCAGTCATGGTCCCTACTGTCGGAAGTTTCAGCCTAGAGCAAACGAGTAAATGGATGAATTCAGCATTACAGGGTCAGTACGAAAGGGAGGTTCAAGGGACTTTGAAATCATTTGGGCCACTTTCCTCATGTGAGATCTGATGTCACTAGCTGAAGGGCTATTTGTGGACTGAAAAGCTATTATTATCATTTTTACTATTTCTATTGTGTTTACCTTGTTAAACATGCAGCTCCTAATATGTATCTTAGAAAATCCTGAGGGTTTTAGTTAAATTGCTTGTTAGAGTATGTTATAAAGTAGACAAGAAAGTGACTATTTAGATTTAAATTATACAAACTGGGGAAGTCAAGTTTCTCTTGGCCAGGCTTAGGAAAGGCAGAACTGGAAATACTCCAGCAACATAGAGATGAAGCCAGAACCTGCTGCCTGCCCCAGGTCTGCCACCCTACCCAGACTTTCACAGAACTATTAGAGGGGTCAGCGTTTGGGGTAGCTACTCCTGACATCTCCAGAGCTGGTGCTCCCAATTTTTACTAACCCCGAAGTAGATAAATGAGAGCAAAAGATTTTAATTTGGAGGTCTTGATTTCTTTTATAAAAAATTATTATTAAAACCTGTGTTTCTAGAGACATTCTACCTGGCAATCTGTTGTCCATTTCTGCAGACCCAAAAGTCACTCCACAAGCTATAAAATGGTAAATATAAACACAGCAATGAAAAATCCCTCTGAACTACACTTTACCCTTTTTATATCCCTCTCATCTGTGTTTATTTAGCTTTTATGTTCTACACTTTGTTTTAAAATCAGTGCTAGAGAAACAGAAGAAGAAATAGTCTGCACTCTTCCTCTAAATCCTGGGAAATATGAGACTCTTGTTATCCATCTCCTAGGGTTTTATGAGGATTAACTCACTTAACATGAGCTTCCTAGCATAGTAACATGTCTCTGTAATGTACTACTGAGACATAGTACATTGATCATAAACCTTGCATTAATGCATGTAGTTTTTCAAACGCTTACTTCCTCAAACATTGCTGCCTTCTGCTGCCTCTGTAAACCTTAAAGGGCCAGCAGACAATGCCATGTTTCAGGATGGAGATTGATGGTCTTCACTTTGGACCAGAAGTATTTGTGATGTGATAAGAGTGGTGGGCGTGAGGGACCCTGTGTGCTGTGCTTGCTGTCATTAACTGAGTGCTACTGATCATGCATGTTTAGGGAACTGCATCACCACTAACAGGGAACTTCTACAGAAACCAATTCACGCAATCCTTCCAAACCTGCAGAATCATATTACTTAGAGTAGGTGCAGAATACCAAATGATTTCTGTACAAATTAAAAATGGTGCCGGGCTCGGTGGCTCAGCCTGTAATCCCGTGCCTTTGGGAGGCTGAGGTGAGTGGATTGCCTGAGCCCGCGGGTTCGAGACCCGCCTGGGCAGCGAGACCTCATCTCTACAATAAATCAAAAAATCAGCTGGGTGTGGTAGCGCATGCCTGTAATTCCGGCTACTTGGAAGGCTGAGGCGGAAGGATCGCCGGAGCCCAGCAGGTGAGGCTGCGGTGGCCGGGAGCGGCCACTGCACTCCAGTCTGGGCGACAGAGTGAGACTCCAACTCAAAAAAAAGTAAAAAAAAAAAAAATAAATAAAAATGGTGAGACAAGGCTTAGAATCCAGTCTTCTGAGCAAGATCACATGGCCAGCTTCATGAAATACCATCACCCATTCCTGCTCCACAGACTGTCTGTGGTCTAAGTGGGAACATAATTAATTTAAGTGCCCAATGGGATCTGAGGTGAGGGCCAGGATGAAGCACAAGGGCTCCCAGATACACATGTGAGAGTCTTATTCAGCCTTTGTTCCAAAGGGAGGCGACAGGGCCTGCTCTGCTTGTGTTTGTGCAGCTCATGTTTCCATTGTTATAGCAGAAATCACTGACTCTGAGTGTAGAAAAGGGGCACCTCATGTGTATTGAAGCTCATTTCTGAGTTTCTGCCTCTTGTGATGAAGTACAGGAAAGGGTGGATTTTTTTTTTTTTGTCTACTTCTAAGTCCTTCTGTCTCTGGCAGGTGAAGAGGTTGTCCTGACACATTTAAAGATATATTGTTCTCAACATACAAGTGTGATTTGTCCAGGTAATCTTATCTGAAAAGGAATCTCATAGAGGAGGAAGAGGAAGAATGGCTGTCCCATGTCAGGGGCTGTATCCTCTTTTCCTCCTAAGAATGTCATGTGTTTAGAACTTGCAGACTTTTACTTCTCTACTTGTTATGTTGCTGGCTAATGAGTTTATGTCAACAACTTTTTTTTCTCCTTATAATATTCAAAGGGCTCTGAAAATACTTCTTTTCTGTATATCAGAGGCTTCTCTTTATCCTGGCTTCTATGCCAAGAGCAATTCTTATCATGAATTATGAGCTGCAGTATTATAAATGTTCCTTTTGTGGCCATTGAATGTGTGAAGGTGTGGTTGGCCAAGGTTCCTATTGGGGATGGTGTTGGATTCTCAGGTATCAGTGAAAAAGGAAAACATGCCTTATTTAGGGTTTATCTGCATGCTCTGGTAGCTCTATTAAGACAATGAACATTTAAACAGGATGATGTTTACTAACCCAGAAAATCTCAGAAAGTTCTGAATAAAGAATAGATGGAGAAAGTTTGCTCTTTAAAATGCTTAAAAAAAAATAAAGACTAAATATACAATTTACAAAACATGGGAGATATCTACAGCTTGAACCTTGGATTAAACTGATATTTCTTCATGATTAGATTCAGATTGTAATTTATGTTTTTGTCCAGTAATATATCACACCACTGATGTTGTGTCTTCTATTGCTTTGGCACGTGTTACCAATTTTCCTATTACAGTTGATGCTAATTTTATTCACAGTTTAAGGTGCTGCCCTATGACAGATTTTCCCACTGAAGAGTTAATTATTTTTCTCTTTATGATTAATAAGTTTCTTCAGAAGATTTCCTGAGTTATGTACGTAAATAATCACATTTGATTCAGTAGCTCTTCTTCCTAGATTCACCTTGCACATAGCTTGCTTTAGGGAATTAAGGCTCTCATATTTGTTCACTGGTCAGATGAACTTGGATAAACTACCACTTACTGGATGTTTGGCAACATGTTCTCCTTGGGCTGGAAGCACTGACATCACTGGGAGCTTGTTAGAAATGCAGAAACATAAGTGTCACCTCAGATCTCTTGAATAAGAATCTACATTTTAACACACTCTCCAGGTCATTGTTGTACAAAGTAAAATCTGAAAAGTGTGCTTCTAGTTCATGACTTTTCCATGTAAGTAATATATACACTAGTTATGTAAGCATACCACTAAAAAATGTTCACATCTGTGTTTGTGCCCCAATTTTATATCTATCTTCCACAGAAGTATAGTATTTACATTGGTTTTGTGGATCTTATGCTATCCCCTTTCCTTAGAGTTAGAGATACATACATTAGAGAATTGTACTGTGCTAAAGTGTATCTCATTGGATAGAACCAGTTTTTTTAACACTCAAATGGGTCAAATTAAGAACTCTGCCCATGGCCATTTGGTAAATATGTGTTTTGTTTTGTTTCAGGGGCTGTTGACATTCAGAGATGTAGCCGTTAATTTCTCTCTGGATGAGTGGGAATGCCTGGACCCTGCTCAGCAGAATTTGTATAGAGATGTGATGTTAGAGAACTATAAAAACCTGGTCTCTGTGGGTGAGGATAACTTTAGTACACAATTTGTATGCCACACTTCCTTTGTAGAGTATAATTCAAGAGTTTCTGCTTTATACTAATGAGTTTCAGATCCTTGCTTTGAAGGAAAAATCGAGAGATTATTGGTGTTAAAAAAAATTTTTTTATCTTGTCATCAGTCATCCCCTATCTTAAGCTGATAGTATTCTTTACTCTCGATTAATGGTAATTCCAGAAAATCAGTAGCATAAAATAGTGTTGCCCATATCTTAAAATCTAATTGCCACCATTGATTTTTTTATCTAATAGTACTGGATAGTCAAGTGAAAACCCCACAAATTTAAAATACACATGAAATATTCTAAAATAATGTCAGGAAACTTTTCAGTTTTTTTTGTTTTTTAGAATCTTCTATAATGTCTTTCTCTACTGAGCACAGTACTAGCTTGGTAATTGAACAATCCCAGCAAGAGTCAAGTTACCTTTTTCTAATAAAACAGGTCTTGCTATCTCTAAACCAACCCTGATCATCTGTCTGGAGCAAAGCAAGGAGCCCTGCAATGTGAAGGGACAGAAAACAGCAGCCAAACCCCCAGGTAGGTGAGAGTGAATGGAACAGATGCACAGGTGAGGGGTTGCAATATCAAGGAGGAAACCAAGCCTTAAGATGTGGTTTGGGAAGCTCTGTTCCAATGAAGTGTTTTCTGAGAAGCTTGGAGTTATGTTTTTTGCTGTCACACAGGGGGAATCTTCTGTTTCATGCTCTTAAATCCTCTAAGGACTCTAATTCCTCTTCAGTGAACTTCCTTCAAGGTTACAGTAAGAGCCAATGCTTACTGCATGGCTTGTAAGGGACAACGTGACCTAACTCCTCTTCCATTGCTTTTGGGGACATGAGCATATCTATATATTTTTGAAGAACTCATTGAACCATTTTTAAAGTTCCCCTTTTGCGTCATGTCTAAAATGGAGAGTAGTGGTGATTTGGGGATTTGATTAAGAAATCCCAGGAACACCACAAACATGACCTGAGCCCGGGAGTTTGAGACCAGCATCAGCAACTTGGCAAGACCTCATTGCTACAATAAATCCAGAAAAAAAAAAATTTACCCAGGTATGGCAGCACATCCCTGTAGCTCCAGCTATTTGGAAGGGTGAGGTGGAAGGATCACCTGATTACCAGCAGGTCGAGGCTGTGGTGACTATGAGCATGCCACTGCACTCTAGCCTGGGTGACAAAGTGAGAATCCGACTCAAAAAAAAAAAAACAAAACCTCATGCCTCCCAGTGCAAACATGTGATCCTGGCTGGGTTTCCAGACACCATGGTCTCTGAATCAGTTTCAAGTCTGAAGATGCTTTGAAAGACAGAGTTAGAGATGCTGATGGCCAACCCGTGCAGTTATTTTTGTAGAAATCTGGTCTAACTACTTTAGATCCCAAATAGGCAGAGAGACTACTCTGGCTGCATGTTTGCAGACAGCGTATGCTTTCCTGTACAATTTGTGGATTGTGACTGGAAGCCTCAAGGAAAAGGACCCTGGTAGAAACCTTAAATATCTGAATCTTGCTACACCTGTTCGTGGTACTACAGTCTGTCTGCTGCTGTAATAATCATTTACCTTTGGTTTCAGTAGACCCGGTCTGCTTTTCAAAGTACACCTCCATTTCTGCCAGCCCTCTGTGTTACAGGAGGAGAAACCAGTGTTTGGAAATATCCCCAGAAGCCGGGAGTGTGGTCAAATGTGCCAGTATTTTTTTTTTCTTTTTTGAGGGAGAAGGCAAGACTTGGGAGTTTACTCCTAAAGGTACCATGCTATTTTGGGTAGGAGTAAGGGCTGTGGTGGGCAAATCCAGCAAACTTTTCTTCCCATTCTTTGTGGCTCTTGGCCTTGTTCTGACCTGAGGTGCTACAGACACAACTACGCTCATAGAGTTCTCACAAATGCATTTTGCTCGGTATATTTTTGTTATGCTTTTATGTCTATGAAGGAATTGGAGCCTGTGGTATTTTATTATGACTGCTTGCTAATGTACTTGGTATAATTTTATATATGACATTTGTAATGTATGTCTATCTGAGGCTACTGAGTTGTATAATTTGTTGTTTTCACTTCTTTCAGTTATGTCTTCTCCTTACACCCATGACCTTTTGCCAGAGGAGGATATGAAAGATTCATTCCAAAGAGTGGTACTGAGACGATATGAAAACTGTGGCCTTGAGAATTTGCATTTAAGTAAAGAATGGGAAGGTGTGGGTGAGTATAAGGTGCAGAAGAGATGTTATAATGAACAAAACCAATGTTTATCAACTACTCATATCAAAATCTTTCAATGTAATAAATATGTGAATGTCTTCAGTAAATTATCAAACCCAAATAGACACAATGTAAAACATATTGGAGAAAAGCCCTACAAATGTACAGAATGTGGCAAAGCCTTTAAATCCCGCACAATTCTTTCTAAGCATAAGATAGTTCATCAGAGAGAAAAACCCTACAAATGTGAAGAATGTGGAAAATCTTTTTACTGGTTTTCACATCTTACTAATCATAAAATAATTCATACTGGAGAGAAACCCTACAAATGTGAAGAATGTGGAAAAGCTTTTTACTGGTTTGCTAATCTTACTAATCATAAGATAATTCATACTGGAGAGAAACCCTACAAGTGTGAAGAATGTGGGAAAGCTTTTAGCTTGATATCATACCTTACTAAACATAAACGAATTCATACTGGAGAGAAACCTTACAAATGTGAAGAATGTGGAAAAGCCTTTAAGCAATGTGGACACCTAAATGCACATAAGAGGTGTCATAGTGGAGAGAAACCCTATAAATGTAAAGAATGTGGCAAAGTCTTTAAACAGTTCTCAAACCTTTCTAATCATAAGATAATTCATACTGGAGAGAAACCCTACAAATGTGAAGAATGTGGCAAAGCTTTTAGCTTGATAGTATACCTTTCTAAACATAAACGAATTCATACTGGAGAGAAGCCCTACAAGTGTGAAGAATGTGGGAAAGCCTTTACACAAGGCTCACAGCTAAATGTACACAAGATAAGTCATGCTGTAGAGAAACCCTATGAATGTGGAGAATGTGGTAAATCCTTTAAGTTGTTCTCATATCTTACTAAACATAAGCAAATTCATACTGGAGAGAAACCCTATAAATGTGAACAATGTGGCAAAGCTTTTAATGAATATAAAAACCTTACTAATCATAAGATAATTCATACTGGAGAGAAATCTTTCAAATGTGAAACATGTGGAAAAGCTTTTCTCTGGATTTCATGTCTTACTAAACATAAGAGAACTCATACTTCAGAGAAGCCCTACAAATGTAAAGAATGTGGCAAATCCTTTAAGTTATTCTCATATCTTACTCAACATAAGCAAATTCATACTGGAGAAAAGCCCTACAAATGTGAAGAATGTGGCAAATCCTTTAAGCTGTTCTCCTATCTTACTCAACATAAGCAAATTCATACTGGAGAGAAACCTTATAAATGTGAAGAATGTGGGAAAGCCTTTCACCGGTGCTCATCCCTTATTCAACATAAAAAAATTCATACTGAAGAAAAACCTTACAAATGTAAAGAATGTGGCCAAGTCTTCAACCACTACTCAAACCTTGTTGAACATAAGGTAATTCATACTGGAGAGAAACCCCACAAATGTGAAGAATGTGGCAAAGCCTTTCACTGGTTCTCACTTCTTACCAAACATAAGAGAATGCATACTGGGGAGAAACCCTACAAATGTGAAGAATGTGGCAAAGCCTTTAACTATCTCTCAAACCTACATGTACATAAGAGACTGCATACTGGAAAGAAACCCTATGAATGTGAAGAATGTGGCAAAGTCTTTAACCAGTTCTCACAAGTTACTCAACATAAGAGAGTTCATACTGGAGAGAAACCCTACAGATGTGAAGAATGTGGCAAAGCCTTCAAAGCTCACTCAGGCCTTTGTAAGCATAAGAAATTTCATATTGGAGAGAAGCCCTACAAGTGTAACAAATGTGACAAAATCTTCAAGTGGTTTCAATCCTTTACTACACATAAGAGAATTTGTTCTGCAAAGAAACGCTACAAATGTGAAGAATGTGGGAAAGCCTTTCACTGGTTCTCATCCCTTACTAAACATAAGAGAATTCATAGTGGAGAGAAACCCTACAAATGTGAAGAATGCGGCAAGGCCTTTAATCAGTGCTCAAATCTTAATGTACATAAGAGAATTCACACCTGAGAATTGTCCTACAAATTTCAAGAATATGGCAAAAGGCTTTACTACCTGCTCACATATTAATTCACATGATACTTCACACTGAATAAAAGGGTTACAAATATAATGACTTTTGTAAAACCACCCACAAAATATAAGCCTCAGAGTGTAGCAGAGTATGTATACTGAAGAGCATTACAAATATACAGGGGCACAATACCCTTACTTATATCACAGATCTTATTTGTACACAGGAGAATTTTTACTGCACAAAAATTCTCCAACGGTTGCTCAAGCTTAACGGTTGCTCAAGAGACCCTACATATGAGAGAAACTCTGCAAATATAATAAATACAGAAAAACACTTGTCCAAAAAACATGTCTTAGAAAACACCAATGAGCTCATACTAAAAAATACTTTAGATATGCATTAAATATGAATAAATGTGTACTCATCTAAACATCAGAGGATTCACTCTCAAAGTGTTGATTATAGAAAATAATCTAAAGTTAAAATTATTAGTTAATGTATTTATATTGATTTTTGTGGAGTTATAATTACATGTAAAGTATACTTTTTTGCATTAAAAAACTTTCAGATTTTTTTAAAGCAAAAAAATCAACCCTTAGATCAGTATGTAAATCAACTCTCAAATCACACGGTGCTCTGCCTTCATTTCTAGTGTTTACGTAAAGCATGTGGTTAGTTGTTGCTGTACGGGAGCCTACGAGAGGTCCTTCTAGGTTAGGTGGGGCTCATTTACGTACTTTTCCATGGAAGTTTAAGGATAATCTTCTGCATTATAGTAAGAAGAAAACATTTTTAATTTTAGAAATAAATTGTTTTACTAATTGCATATTAAGTAATAAAATTCAGTGGATTTTGAAATGCTTTAAAAAGTCTACGTGTGATCTTTGTTTTAATAAAACGCAATTTTAAAAAATGTGTTAAAACTGCTGTACATTGAATAAAATGTTATCCTCTCACTGAGGTTAGCCTAGTCCATCTTATTCAAATTTGTAGGTAATAGATGGTGACAATATATTCTTAGATAGCATAATGGAATGGCATCTCTAGTGATCCCTTTTCCAAGTCTATATAAACTCAGTATGGATAATATTGTTCCCATGGGTTATGTATTTTTTCTTTTTTTTCTGTATCTACAGTGTTATTATGATTATAATGGATATTATATGAAGGTATAACCAAAGGCCATACATTTCTAAATTGTGAGTGACTATTTATAGAATCTTACCCTACATTTTTCAAAGACTATGATCTGTCTAGCCTGAAGAACACATAAAGATGTTTCATTATTTCCATAAGTTCAAATATTCCAATATATTACTCTAAAGATAAGCTTAGGTGTAAGTTTTATTTCATTTATAGCTTATAAATGAACATTTTGGATCACTTAGATAAGAGGGATACTTGCAGCATAATACATGTTTTCATGCAGAATCTTACAGATTTGAAAGTGCATGTTGTGTTGGACAATAATCAAATAACCTCTGTGGGATTAAAATTTGAAATCTTTCTCTTTCAGATTGATATTGAACCTTGGAAATTTTCTCACTTATATTATTCTTTATTTTAGTTCGGAGTCCACAGATATCATTTTTAGGCACCAAAATATAGCTAACTTCATGGTCATTTTTTACTAAGAAAATTTTATAGGTTATGGCAACTTTGGGATGGAAACATTTCCTCAGTGATTTTGATGCAAACTTGTTTTCTGTGTTCACAGTGTGCCCAGAGGTGGAAATCTTAGCAGCACTTGTTTCTGTAGTGTTTTCTATACCATCCCCACCGGCACCAGGAACCCTAGGTGCTCTGACGTTAAAGTAAAAGCTTTAAAGTACATTGGCCCCTCCCATATTCTGTGCTGGGTTCAAAACATGCTGGTAAATATCAGAGTTTCAATAGTTATGACTGATGACTGTAATGATGGAAGCATCACAAAACCTATATATTTTTGACACTATTCAGTTAAGCTTATGAAAAGGACATAGGCTCAGTAACTAAAACATTGTTATATTTCCATGATGTTTTTAAAAGCTTTATTAATATTTATTTATTTTTACACTGGCAGATAAAATTGTATATGTCATGTAAAAATTGATGTCTTGAAGTATATGTACATAATCAAATGCTTAATTTTACCTAATTAATAAATACTTTCTTTTTTGTGATAAGAACACAGTATTAGCTATCTTAGCAGTTTTCAAAAATACAGTATAACCTCATTGTAGTCACTATGTATACAAAAATTATCTTTAATTTGTCTTGTCTAACTGTGATTCTGTATACTTTGACAGTCACCTCCCAAACTTTCCTCCCTCATAACGTCCTCAGGCTCTGGTAACCGTTATTCTACTCTCTACTTAAATGGGATCGATTTTACTGGATTCCACATATGAGTGAGGTCATGAGGTATTTTTCTGTCTGACTTTTTTTTGGATGTAGTAGCACGAATCATAGATCACTGTATTCGCAGACTCCTGGGCTCAAATGATCCTCCTGAGTAGGTAGGGCCACAGGCATGTGCCACAAAGCTCAGCTAATTTATTTCATTTTACTTTTAGTAGAAGCAGGGTTTCACTGTGTTGCTCAGACTGGTCTTAAACTACTGGCCTCAAGCGGTCCTCTTGCTTCAGGCTCCCAGTGCATTAGGGTTACATGCAGGAGGCACTACCTCCAGCCTCTGGCTTATTTCAGTTAATATTATGATCTTCAGGTTCATCCTCAAGATTGAAAATGACAGGATATTTTTTATAGGTGAGCGATATTTCATTGTGTATATAAACTAAAAAACAAAAGTGAATTGACGTAGTGGTTTTGATTTGCCTTTCCCTGATGATTATTGATGTTGGCCATATGTAGGTCTTCTTTTGAGAAATATCTCTTTAGGCCTTTTGTTCATTTTTAATACATATTTGTTGTTTGTTGTACAGCTATTTAATTTTCTTACATATTTTTCATATGAACGCTTTGTCAGAATATAACTGGAAAATATTTTCTCCCTTTCCTAGGTCATCTCCTCTCATCATTTTATTGATTGAATCTGTGCAGAAACTTTTTAATTTTTATTTTTTTTAGAGACAGATTCTTGCTTTGTCACCCAGGCTGGAGTGTAGTGATGTGATTATAGCTCACTGTACCTTCGAACTCCTGGGCTCAAATTAACCTCCCATCTTAGACAGAAGCAGCTAGGCATTTTAGTTTGCGATAATCCCATGTATCTATTTTTACATTTATTCCCTGTGATTTTTGAGGTTAAAGCCAAAAAATTAAAAGCCCCTGTGTCATGGGGCTTTCTTTTTAATAGATTATAATAGATTCAGAATTTCAAGTCTTATATTTACTTCTTGAATTCATTTTGAGTTGAGTTTTGTATATGGCATGGAGATAAGGTTCTCATTTCAGTGTTCTGCATTTGGCTATTCAGTGTTCCCCACACCACTTGTTGAAGAGACAATCCTTTTCCCATTTTATGTTCTTGTCACTTCTGTCTCAAATCAGCTGTAAATGAGTAGATTTCTTTCTGGGCTTTCTCTTCTGCTTCATTGGCCAACATGTCTGTTTTTATGCCAGTACTGTATTGTTTTGGTTACTATAATTTTATAGTGTATTTCAAAGTCAGGTAGTGTGGTGCTTCCAGTTTTGTTCTTTTTGCTCACTTGCTTTGTCAACTTGGTCTTTTGTGGTACCATTTGAATTTTAGGATTAGAAAAAAAATTCTGTGGAAAGTGTAATTGTTATTTTGATAGGGATTCCCATGAATTTGTAGATTCTTTGTGTATTATAGACATTTTAACATATTTTGCCAGTTTATGAATAAAGGAATTTTTTATTGATTTGCGTTTTAATCAGTTTCTTTGTCACCCAGGCTGAATTGCAGTGGCAAAATCATAACTTATTGGAGCCTCAAACATTTGGGCTTAAGCATTCTTCCTGCATTAGCTTCTAGGGTAGCTGGGATTATAGATGTGTACCACCATGCCCAGCTAATTATTTTAAATATTTTGTAAAGTTAGGGTGTCATTATGTTGCCCAGACTTGAGTCAAAATTTGGCCTCAAGAGATCTTCCCACCTAAGTCTCCTGAAGTACTAGGATGACAGATGTGAGCCACTGCCCATCCTCAATGTTCTTTAGTTTTAATTTAGAGATTCTTCACTTGTTTGTTTAAATTTATTTCTAAATATATTTTTCGTAGCTGTTGTAGATGGGATGGGTATTTTTGTTTTTGTTGTTTTGTTTTGGATTGTTGATTTACTGAGTTTATTATTTCTAACAGTTTTTTAGTATAGTCTTTAATGATTGTGTTTGCAGCCAGGGACAACTTTCTTTTCAACCTGGATGTTTTTGATTTATTCTTCAGTTGTTCAGGCTTGGACATTCAATACTATGTTGGGTAAGAGTGGTGAAAGTGGGCATTTTCCCTCTTTTTCTAGCTCTTGGACAAAAAGCTATGTCTTTTCCCCATTTAGTATAATGTTAGCTCTGCATTTGTCATACATGGTTCTTTTTTCTTTCTTTTTTTTTTTTTTTTGAGTCGGAATCTCACTCTGTTACCCAGGCTGGAGTGTAGTGGCATGATCACTGCTACCACAGCCTTGACCTGCTGGGGTCAGGCAATCCTTCCACCTCAGCCTTCCAAGTAGCTGAAACTACAGGTGTGTGCCACCACACCCGGCTAATTTTATTTATTTATTTATTTATTTATTTATTTATTTATTTATTTATTATAGAGATGAGGTCTCACCAAGTTCCCCAGGCTGGTCTTGAACCCATGGGCTCAGTCAATCCTTTCGCTTCCACTTCCCTAAGTGCTGGAATTACAGGCTTGAGCCACTGTGCCTGGCTTTCATACATGGTTTTAATGGGTTGAGGTGCATTTTATCTATACCTAATTTGTTGGGAGCTTTTATCATAAAAAGATGTTGGGTTTTTGCAAATACTTTTTCTGCACCTATTTAAATGTTATAAATGGTCCTGTGGTCTGTCATCCTGCTCAGAGTCTGGGATGCATCTGTACCTAGAGGATGCTATGAGGGCATCACATTGAATTGAGACCCAGGAATTGTCGACTGTTTGTTGAATTATACCAAGTGTCTAAAAAAGTGATTGTATAATTTAAGTACTTAATATATGGGAGTTGGATAAATGAGCCCCAAGAACCTCCTGAGATATCTGCATGGGCCTGGGTCTCCTCTTCCAGCACCCAGGGACCCTTGTTCTCTCTGTGTTAAGGGCAAAGACCAGCTAGAAGAAATCTCAAACCTCCTTTATAGCAACAAAAACAGGTTTGCTTTTTTCGTGTTTTCCAAACAGGTTCATGGGCCATGGACACGTGACGGAGAGAGTATCTTCTTTGAGGGAAGAGAGAAAAATAATAAATACGAACAGCCACAGCATGTCCAGCAGCCTTCCCACAGAGCCAGGCTCTAGGGACCCGCTTGCCATGTCTTACACCATTTATTTAGTCCCTGAAAAAACTCTGTGAGGTTCTTCTTTTTACCCCACTTTTCAGAGAAACAAACAGAGGCTCAGAGAACTGCAGTAGTATTTCCAAGACACAGCTAATAGATGGCAGTCATACCACTGTGCCTTGAAGTGACATGCTCACCTGCTGAACAGTTGCACCAGAAACTGTGGGCCAGTGCTGAAGTCTTGGTAGGATCCCAAAAAGGAGATGGTTCTGCCTTGAGAGGCTGGAGGGACTCTACCAGCTGCTCCCTTGTTCTTGGCTGTGGGGTCCACATCATGCAAATCTCTAGGTTCAGCGTAGATAAAGAGGGACAGTCAGTGAGCACCATGAGTCCTAAAGGATTGGGTCTGGGCCTCAGACCAGGAAGCCTCAATCCCCTAGGGACTTATCTGTGTGGAGAACATGGGTGTCTGTGGTGGAGAAGGTTCTAGGCTTTCAATGTGAAATTTGATGTTGGGGTATTGATCGATTAAACCATCAATTCCTCCAAGGCTTCTTCATAGTTTTTTGTTACCCGTGAAGCAACAGCCCCTGCCTGTATTAATAGACTGTATGGAGAGCATTATCCCTCCCTCCCATACTATCTTTTTAGAAATGTGAAAACACAGGCTTTGGTATGTTGAATGTCTGTTCAGCAGTGCACAGGTCAAAACAGAACCTTCCAGAACATGAAATTCTAAGCTACCTGAGTTTGGGTCTGCTCCTGACACAAAGGAAGAATCCAGGGAAGCCTCATTTCCTCGCCATTCTAAAGACAGTGCACAGGGCAAGACATCCTAGAAGAATCCTTTCCATAGCAACATAATTAATTTTTTTCTACCATTAAAGGGATTCTTGGGAGAAAGCTACAGAAATATAAGACCTGGCAAAGGGGCCAATGCTGGGAGACTTCAGAGGAGAAGGCCCAACACAGGGCCAAAAATCTGAGCAGAGACACTGGGAAGAGAAAACCCAAACATACATTAAACAACTAAGAGAGGACTACATGTATCAGTTGGGTAACCAGAAATGAGAAAACCAAGGTGGGACTGGATATGGTAGCTCATGCCTGTAATCTCAGCATTCTGGGTGGTGGGGGCAAGGTGGGAAGATTGAGCCCAGGAGTTCAAGACCAGACTAGGTAACATAGGGAGACCTCATCTCTACAAAAATGAAAAAGGTGTGTGATGGTGCATATGTGGCAGAGGCAGAAGGGCTACTTGCGCCCTGGAGTTTGAGGCTACGGTGAGTCATGATTGTACCACTGTGTTGCAGCCTGGGCAACAGAGTGAGACCCTAATTAAAAGAAAAGAAAAATCCAAAATGGTTTTATTTGCCACACAGACACCAGATTGTCAAAATTTAAAAGATTATTCAGGGGAGCTGGGCACAGAGAAGAAACAGCATTTAGAAACTGCTGCTGGCAATTAACCTGCTACCACCCTTTGAAAATCTGGCTGTAGCTATTAAAATTTACGTGTGCATATTCTTTAACCCAGTACTTTATTTTCTGACTGTCTACATTTTGCAGGAGATTACTGTATGTTATGGGCTGAATTGTATGAGTTCAAAATATGTGTGATCATGTTCTAGCACCCAGTGCCTCAGGCGTGACTTGTTTTTGGTTCTGAAAGACGTAATTATGCATAAGTGAATTCATTGGGGTGCATTCAAATCCCATGTGACTTTTTTAATAAGGAGAGATGGTAAGGACACAGAGAAGCACAAGACAAGACTCTTCTGAATACAGATATAAGATGATCATCTACAAGCCAAGGAGAGAGACCTCAGAGAAACCACCCCAGCCAACAGCTTGTCAGATTTCTGGCCCCCAGAAATGTAAGAAACTATATGTTTGTTGCTAAAGCCCTTCAGTCTCCGGGGCTGTTTTACAACAGCCCTGGAAACTGTTCCCACCTGTCAGGACGTACAGAAGACATTCCCTGTAGCACAGCTGTCACAGACAGGATTTTATCACGTCAGGCTTCACCAGAATTGAAAGGCTGAACCACTGTGGACACAACCTCCCTCATGAAATATGAAAATGTGTAATGGCATAGCTCCTGTCCTGATGGGCTACAGAGATGAGTTCTGTGAGGAGATACATTTCAGACAAACACATAGAGTAGCTTAATCCCCTTTTTATGTTAACCCCCAAACTCTGTGTAAAAACTTCCCTATTAACATTCACAATCAGCAACACTTTCACTTTCCTAATACTGAGAGCAGGTGAAAATTAAAAAAAAAATCTGAAGCTGGTTACCGCAAACTTCTGTCATTAAGCACAATTGAGATGTTCTTTTCTAAATTGCTATCCTTTTCACTATACAGCTGAATGTTGCAGACATACACAGTATTTGCCTCAGATACCACTGTGACTAGCATTCCGTACTTTGTATTTTTATTTGGATTATAAACTGAATATATATATTATATATATGTAATATGTATATGTATATATTCGTTTACATTGCATCTTTACATCACTTTCTGTCTCATTATCACCAATCAGTTCACTGGATTCACCTTTGGCCTTGGAAATCTCATCAGCATATATTTCATTTTCCATAATTATGATAAATTATTTTTAATGTTGAAGTATAAAAGCCCTGAAGTAGTAAGCTAAAAGTATACAACATTAATCACAACAAAATAATGACCAATTTGCAATTTTTACCAACTATGTAAATCAATAACAACATTGCACAGTCGAGATCAGATAATCATCTCAATTAACTTTCTCCTTGCCTCAGTATTCATTTTCAAACAAAATATAATAACACATACATATGAAAACATTGCAGCATTCAGAAACAGAATTTTCAAAGATGGTAATTTATGTCAGGGACAACTAGGAACAATTTGGAATGATGTAAATTCACGTCAGTGGTCACGAATGAGTTAAGATGGTTGGTTTGAAATAATTGGAGATGGTCTGGCCAGCAGTGGAGCTGCTGCTACAGGAGATCCCTGGGGTAGGGAGTTTTAGCAACAGGCAAAGATACTTATGGCCTAATGTAAAATGAGCACAACACAAAAGTATTTTCTCTGATATTTTTGCAAGTATGTGACCAGAGACTTTGCACCTAACTGAATTGCCTCTGCAGACTAAAGTCGTCAGATTTCTTTGGGAGAAGATTATGAATCAAGTGTGAAAGCCCTATAACAAAACCCAGGGAGTCCCCAAATTAGGATCTGGGTTCTAGGCCCACCCTGATTTTCTAAGGTCCCTGTCTGTGGAGAACCCTCTATGCCATTGTTACCATGGCCCAGTGCTTACTGTGGTTGGCGTGGTGCCCCTGCCCTTTGTTCAAGGAGACAGAGGAGTTGGGCCCATCAAACAGCTCGTTGAGCTCTTACATGGAGCTCTGCAAAGAGAATGCCTGATACCTGGGCCAAGAGTTGTCAGTGGCTTGCTCGGTTGTTCCCACAGGATGACGTTCCTATGAAAAATTCTGCTTCCCAAATCAGGTACATAGCAGCACCTGCATAGACCTCTAGCCAGGGAGGAAACCAGATGACAGCTTGAAGTCTTGAGATTAACATCTGAGTAGACAAACATTCCCCAATGCTCACCTTATCCTGGCAGCCATGACCTGAAGTATGAATCTGACAGACACACCAGGTTTCCAACACCTGACCACTGGCTCCTGTGTAGGAATAACCCCTTTACCTCTTGTCACCACACATGGTGATGCAGAGGGTTGTGAGCCTATCCCAGTGGGATCACAGAAAAAGCCTGGGTGGACCTGCCCTGGGCTACCCGTGTTAACTATGGGTGCCCCCTGACAAGTGCCCAGAGGCATTGAATTGAGGGCTGAGCCAGCATCTGTATCATTGAGAAAGGCTCTTACTTCAGGTCTTCCTGAAGAAAAACTTCAGAAAGTCAAGTTACAGCAGGAGAACGTCTTGTTCTCTTAAGCATTTCCCACTAAGTGAGGTGGATACAGGGCTGTCTATAGAATGTGGTGCTGTTTTCCAGAGTTCTAAGTTCTGTCGTGGTCTGACACCAAGTAAGTGAGGCCATTTCCTCAAGTTTCCTTCACCTGGGCCCTTCCAGAAGTTCTACTCAAATGCCCACTGGGCTCCTGACTGCTCACTCTTCTCTACGTCAACTCCTCACCTGTTTACAATTATGCAAACTCAGCTTCTTAGGATGACCTAATTGAAGCCAGCATCCCAGGCTTGAGGAGATAGAGCTGGAACTGAATTTCCTTTTTCCTCATCATTTCTGTGACCCTAGATGTCGTGTGTGTCAGGGCTTTCCCAACTTTCCAATATGCACAATGGAGATCATGCCAGCATCTCCTTCCTAGGGTAGTCATCAGGTGTGTATCAGATGAAACTTATAAAACATAGTGTGTTGTCACCTGTAGATACAGTGCACACTTAGAGATGGAAGAATTACAAGAAGGGGTGAGAGATAGCATGGAATACAACTCAAACGGGTCTGGTCCCACAGTGTGGTTTTGGGAAAGTCACTTCTCTGGGCCTCATTTCCATTCTGTATCTATAAGAGATTGATATTAAATGACAATTGGATATTGTCATTCTCTGACAGTATTCCTTCCAATGCCTTCCCATTATATCTAGGATCATCTAAATATAATGTGCCTCGTCACATCCTACATGGTGGGTAGCCTCACCCAAGACTCACAGCACTAAGTGGTCAATGACTCAGTTCAGACCAACAGAATACAACAAAAGTGCTGGAGATCACTGCTCTTAAGTCAGGGTGCTCGAGCAAAATACTCATAGACTGGGCAACTTATAAAAACAGAATTTTACTTCTGACAGTCTGGAAGCTGGAAGTTGGAGATCACGGTGTCAGCATGGTTGGGCTCTGGTGAGGACTCTCTTCTAAGTTGCAGCCTGCGGTCTTCAAATTGTCTCTTCTGGCAGAGAGGGGGGAAGAGCTCTCGGGGGTTTATTTTGTAAAGCCAGTCATCCCAGTCATGAGGATTCCACCATCAGGACCTAGTTGCCTCCTACTTCTATAAACCATTACATTGGACCTAGGGTTTTAACATGAATTTGGTGCCGGGACACTTTCAGTCTTGCAACTCCCAAGTTTTTTAAGTTACACAACCAGCAGTCATTTCATCCTTATTCTGTCCTATGTTTCCTCCAATTTCTGTCTCTGACTCTCTGTCTCGCACTGTGTATGTGTGTCTCTCTGGTGTTCTTGAAACAGGAAGCAAACCCTGAGTGCTGAGCTGCCTTATGTAGAGGCCCCCATGGCGGAGAACAGAGGGTGTGCCCAGGCCAACAAACTGAGAGGAACTTGGGCCCTTGGTTCACACTGAGTCCTGTCAGTACCCAACTAAGTGAGTTGGAAGCTTGTCCTCCCCACTTGTATTCCCAGGCCCAGAACCCTCCCTCCCTCTGCTCTTCTCCCCCAGGCTCCCTGCAGCACCTTTCTAAACTCCTCTGAAAACTCACTTTTGCCTGCAAGTCTGCACCGCTGTGGCTTCTTCTGACACATTGTTCCCATTGCATGTGCTGGCTCCATGTTGTCATTCTGGTTATGGCATAAGTGTCACCTCAGTGAGGCATTTGGGTTCCCTGAGCCAGTGCCTCCCAGCCTTCCCTTTTAACATCCTTTTTATTTCATTAGAGCACTTGCTCTTTTCTTTCACATGCACCTACTTTAGTGTTTCTGTCCATTTTCCCTAAAACTGAAGGTTCCTGTGCTGTGGAGGTGGGAGACAGACCAACTCTGCATACTGAGACCACCAGGGCACCTGCCACAGGATGAGTCCTAAGAGAACAGTTGCTGATCAAATGGGAGAAATTTTAAAGCTCTCCTTCCTGTTTATGACATAATTGTATATTTTATTTAAAAGCAAAATTATAATTGTAGGTGATAAATTTGCTGAAGTTTTGTATTGCATATTTAAGATAGGCTTTATTATTTATTTCTTTTATTAAGAGTTTGTTTTTATAATAACGTAAATAATTTAAGATTTTTAAAATGAAAACCTGTTTAACTCCTGAATGATGTAAGAATTGTATAGTCCATCTTTAAATTCTTTTATAGCTTGATTTTTTTGTTATTTTTATGAATGTATTATGATCTATCCTCTATTTATTTAAAATGTTTTAGGAATATCTTTTGGAAGACTTTGGCCTAATTTCTGGCTTTCTTTTGACCCTGATATTTATTTTGGACAGAATAATTCTACAGATTTTCTACTAGGTCAGACTAATTACATCTTGTTATCCAGGATTTAGCATCTGAAGTTCCAGTCAACGGGTGTACAAGTTGATATGTCAAATAATCTTGGGTCATGTGCACCCAAAATAATTCTACATTCTTTGATAAATATTTGATTTTCATATTTGGCTTTGGGAAAAATCAGTAATCTAGATCTTAATTCAACTGTCCTAGGTCTAAATTCTATAGTTGCTTATATCTCTGTGTATGGGAGAGGTGAATCTTTAGATTTAACTAGTATTTTCGGCATTTAGGGCAGTTGTTGAAAAAAGAGGTTTTAAGACAAAAAATAAGAAGACTCAATGCTGAGGCAGAAGGAGAAAGATCAGAACCATAAGAGCTAGGGAGAGCTGAATACAAGGAGAAAACTGAAGGACAAGGACAGGAAGGATTCACTAGTGGAATGAGTCTAATTATTGTTGCTTACAGATGTCAAAATTCTCATTTTTGGCCATGGAATATTTTAGTGAAGCAAGTTTTAATTCACGATTTTATTAAGAGTCTTCTGCCTCCCAATAAAAATACTATCCATCATGCCTGAGGACTCTTACTATTTTTTTAACAAGGTGACTGTCAAAGGAACAATGTTGTCAATATTCATCAACGCGTCCACTAAAGGCCCAAATAATTTTTGGTTATGTTATGCAATTCAGAGAAATAGGCACAAGAATTCTAATAAAAGCATGCATAAGGATCAGGGGATTTTCTAAGAAAAAAGAGTAGTTAGAGTGCAACATATATGCAATTTTGTGCACCTCATATTTAGGCTCCATTGTGATGGTTGGCCACCTTTTATAACTGGCAAAAACCTATATCCCTGGCAGGATTAAAATCAGAGAAAACACACTCTCTGGATTAACAACATGTTCTTAGGGGTACAAAATTGAGAAAAGGAGAACATTTCCAGTTTTACTGATAACTAACAACAATGTTAATCCAAATGGATACTGATTCAAGGAGAACCAAAAACTCTCCTCTCTTTGAGACTGGCTCAAACAATAACCTCAAAGGTCCTATGCCTATAGGTTACTCTTAGATTATCCTTATAAAAACAACACCTTTAGAGAGCACAACAAAAAACAGTGACACAAAAACAACAAAACAGGATGAACAAGATGATCTCATTCAACCAAAAATGTCAAATAAATGGGATCAACACAATTCAGGTACTAAACTCATAATAAATAACTGAAGAACTCAGCACGAGGTAGAGTTCAGACCTGGTACTGACTTACCATTTTAACACGGACTTGAGAAGCCAGGAGCAGTAAGAGGCATGGAATCTCAGTGGGTGGTGCACATGGTAGATGGCTGGGATCTATGGCAGTGGGCAGTACAGAATATATCTCAGAGGAACCACCATGATAACCATGGAAATAAGCAGATACCATCCAAAGGAAAACAAAGGTTATTTATCCAAGGTTTGCTATTGCAAGAGAGCCAGCCACCCTCAGTTGTGTTTAGTAAAGAAGCATAGGCAGGCAGAGGAGTGGAAAGTCTTTATTGTGGAAAATGGCAATCTTCAGGTACGCCCTGCTTGGATGATGTTACATGAGGAGGTTGTAGGTAGGGAACTAGAAGCTGAATCATCTCTGTGCTCAGTTAAGTGTACATACTTGGTTTTCTCCAGTTGATTCTAAGTTGAAAGTGGAGGCAAAAATTAGGAAAGTCTGTTATTCATCCAGTCCTAACTGTTTGGGGCTGACTGATACCAGAGTTGTTTGGTTTCCCAAGCTGGTTGCTGCAGATAATAGTTTGAGTCCTTGGACTAATTTATGAAGATAGTAGGTTGGCATACTGGCTGATTGTTGTAGTTGTAGTTCAGGTTTCTATTTTTACATATAATCTGATAGTGTCCTTTTTATATATTCATCTTTCAAAATGAAAGGATTCATTAAACGCAAGAAAATATTTGCAAATCATATATCTGCTATTGGACTTCAGTGCATAATACGAAAAAACTTAATACTTTATAAACACAAACTGATGGATTAAAAATGTGGAAGATTATTTTAATAGATATAGCTCTAAAGACGTGACGTAAATTTTCAATAAACAGGTAAAAATATGTATAATATAATTATTATGGAAATCAACTCTGCAGAGGTACCATTTCACACCCACTGGAATGGCTACACTTTAACAAATAATAGCAAGTGTAACACGGCTGTGCAGCCACTACAGCCTGAATGACAGAATGAGACCCTTACTCAAAAAGTAAGATAAAAGTGTTAAAAATAAATTGTATATACATATGACTTTCTGAAAATAAACTTACAGAATTTAAAACCAAACAGGCCGGGCTCGGTGGCTCAGCCTATAATCCCAGCACTTTGGGAGGCCAAGGCCAGTGGATTGTCTGAGCCCGCGGATTGGAGACCCACCTGGGCAACTTGGTGAGACCTCATCTCTACAATAAATCAGAAATTAGCTGGGCGTGGTAGCACGCGCCTGTAGTTCCGGCTTCTTGGAAGGTTGAGGTGGAAGGATTGCGGAGCCCAGCAGGTCAAGGCTGCAGTGGCCAGGAGCATGGCACTGCACTCCAGTCTGGGTGACAGAGTGAGACTCCAGCTAAAAAAAAATAATAAATAAAAAATAAAACCAAACAAGTTTTCAATGTGTTCATTTCAAGAAATAAGTAGAGTATATTTTTATTAGCTCTCATTAGATTAGGCTGTGATTCAAGTCTTATATTTAATATCGATCTCAACTTTTTCTCTCCATTATTGAAATCGGAACACCAAAAACTCCTTTAACATACAACTGTCTCTATTCTATAACCTTTAAAATCTTCAAACATACCAGGACTCTTTATTATGTGCATACATATTTTATAACTATATCTTATTTGCCATGTTATTAGTATATAATGTCAGTCATTTGATGTAAGTTTTGATTTATTTTTGTCTGAAATTAGTATAGCCACCTTAGCTCTCTCATGATTATTATAAGCATGAAATATTCATTCATTTACTTCCGACATACATAACTTTGGACCAAAAGAGAGTATCTTGAGGGAGTATTCTTTTTCCTTACCTACTCTCTATATAATTTATTGTCTTATAGGTTACCCCAGAGATTATAGTTAATCTCACCAATTTTTACAAATATATAGTTTAAATATTCTCTATTTGGTGAAATCCCATTTTCCTGGTTTACTACAGTTACTTGTACATGTTTTCTCTCAGTTCTTTGAACTTATATAAGGCAGTTGGCCTAAAGTTTTGTCTCATAAGTTTAGTGTCTAGCCTTCATAGGAATATATTATGTTAATATTTTGTTAGTGATCCATATTTTTATATGTCTCTGCATGCCTTATAACTTGTTTAAAAGTACACATTTGAAGTATAATGCAATAACATTGGAAAACAATTTTTCCCTTCTTTTGAGTTATTGTGCCAGAGTACAGTGAGTTTTAGTTGTTTGTTCAGTTTCTGAATTATCTTTGTAAGTGTGGTTTTATTTGCTAGGAATAACCACTGAAGTCTGTTTCATTAGCTAGGTGGTCCACTAGTGATCTAAAAATATATATATATATATACTAAATTACCTACTTTCCTCCTAAAAAATCTCCAATTCTGGCCATTGCCTTGCTAGACTCTAGTGTGGCCATATGCTCTTTGAGCTATGACTGTCACCATGTTTCCTGGCTTTGGCCTCCTCCCCCATCTTGGGGAGGTGAATCTCCTTTCTCTCTCTCTAATTTACTTTTAAATAAATTATATTTTCTAATCTAAAGAAAAAAAATTCCCAATTCATTGGAGCTGTGCTCTGTGTGTCTCACTCACTTGGCATACTTTTACCACTCAGCCAGCAAACTTTCAACTTTGCCTTTGTATTTTCTGCTTGTCCAGAGCTTAAGAATAAAATAAACATGAATGTTTAGGATCTTCCTAGATCTTTCCTGAGTCTGCCCCTGGGTCTGATCCTACAGATTTTTTCTGTTCCTAAGTTATCTGAACGCTGTGGATACTTTTCAAAGGTCTAAGTTTCAAATCATTTTACTCCCCATACTTTTTTGCTAGGCATTTTATTATTACTATTGTTTTTATCCCAACTGATGTTTTTTGCTTCAGGTGAAATGGGTAGTTTATTTACTTTTAAATGTACTTGACAAATTTTAGGCTATTGATTTAAAATACTTCTATTTCTTTTATGTAGGCATTCAATCCTATAAGTAACCCCCGGGTACTAATTTTGTAGCATCCCTTCTGTTTTGTTATATTGGGTCTTCATTTTTATTCATCTGAAAATATTTTAAACCCCTTTATCTCCCAGTTTCTCCCTCTCATTTTTATTTGATAATGAGGAATAGCAGCTGGTTTGTTAGACCAGATGAAAACACCTCTTTTTGTCATTTAGTAAATATGTATAGAGTTGGTTACTACATTACAAGGATGAGAGCTTGCAATATCAAGCCTGATTACAAATACTTAACATAAGTTTTAGTTAATAAACAAAAACTAATAAAATGTGATATGTATTAGTGTGGATAACACTTTTTATTAATGAAAAAATAGTTTAAAAACTCACAGAATATACCTTTTTCTTTTTATTAAAAAAGTCTAAATTTTGTATTCATACAATATCTTCTGAAAGATTAAATTTGTAATTTGCTGGGGGTTTTTTTGAGTTGGAGTCTCACTCTGTCACCCAGGCTGGAGTGCAGTGGCATGCTCCTGGCTACCACAGCCTCGACTGGCTGGGCTCCGATGATCCTTCCATCTCAGCCTTCCAAGTAACCGGAATTACAGGTGCACTCTACCACGCCCAGCTAATTTTTGATTTATTGTAGAGACGAGGTCTTGCCAAGTTGCCCGGGTGGGTCTCGAACCCGCAGGCTCAGGCCATCCACTTGCCTTGGCCTCCCACAGTGCTAGGATTACAAGCTGAGCCACTAATCCTTGCCTGTAATTTGCTTATTAACACATAGGTATACAAATGTGACAAATATATTTTGATTTTGTTATTGAAACTTACAATTTAATATGGTCTGATTTTAGTAGAAATAGTGTGCTATTTTTGTTGTTGTTGTTTGAGTCAGAGTCTCTCTCTATTGTCCAGGCTAGAGTGCAGTGGCAAACTCACAGCCACCACAGCCTCCATCTGCTGGGTTTAGGCAATCCTTCTGCTTCAGCCTTTTAGGTAACTGAAACTATAGGCACACACCACCATGCCTGACCAATTTTTGCTTTATTGTAGAGATGAGATCTTACCAAGTTGCCCAAGCTGGTCTTGAACCCCTGAGCTCAGGCAATTCTCTTGCCCATGCCTTCCATAGCACTGGAATTACAGGCATGAGCCACCACACCCAGCCATAGTATTCTATTTTCTATGTTTCTTAAAAGGGCAGGCGGAGACTGAATGTGGTGGCTCATGCCTGTAACTCCAGCATTGTGGGAAGTGGGAGGATCACTCGAGGCCAGTAGTTCCAGACCAGCCTGGGCAACATAGTGAGACCCTCTCTCTACAAAAAATACGAAAAGTAGCCAGACATGGAAACAGGCACCTATACTCTCAGCATCTCAAGAGACTGAGGTAGGACATTCACTTGAGCCCAAAAGTTTAAGGCTACAGTGATCTATGATCATACCACTGCTTTCTAGCCTAGGTGATACAGCAAGACCCTATCTCAAGAAAAAAGAAAAGAAAAGAAAAAAAGAAAAGCAGAGAGAATGGAGTAAGGGTAACTTGGAACAGAAAGGAAAAAAGATAATGATTGTCCATTTGTGAACAATGTAGGCATAAAGTTCTCAAGACAATTTAATAGTACAAAAGTATATAATTATTTAAGTCTCTTAACATTAGATAAAGTATCTTATTTTATTTTTTAAAGGACAAAAAGCCAAAATGGAGTTACCTTGGCCATCACAGGCAGGTGGCTTGGTGTTGGCTCATACTTTTGGCTTGTGATAACTACTAATTAGTAGTTTTCTACAGTGAGTGCTTTACCTTGTAATCGGCTCTGTTAACTCTCTTGCTTTGAGGTAAGCATAATTAACTCCTCTGTTTAGGTAAGTACAGCTGTAACCTACCCCTAGTAACTGCCACCAAGATTTCTTCTCTGAATTGGAGTCTGTTGCCCAGACTGGAGTGCAGTGGCATACTCACGGCCACTACAGACTCCACCTGCTGGGCTCACACAATCCTTCCACCTCAGCCTTCCAAGTAACTGGAACTACAGGTGTGTGCCACCATGCCCAGCTAATTTTTTGATTTATTGTAGAGACGAGGTCTCACCAAATTGTCCAGGCTGGTCTCGAACTCATGGGCTCAGGTAATCCTCTTGCCTCTGCCTCCTGAAGTGTTGGGATTACAGGCGTGAACCACTGTTCCCAGCCTATGATTTTATAAGTAATATCCTTACTCCAAGGATGTGCTTCTAGCTATCAGGCCAGTCCTCCTGTTTACATGGCAAACCATTTGGTCTCCGAGATGAAAGAAACAGACAGTCATAATGGCTCCAGCTCTGCTGCAATCTTCCCTAAGAATGTTTTTACTACCCCAAACCTCCTGCTATCTCACCATAACCCATATTCTCCCAGCTAAGTGACTTTTTTGGTCCCTTAAATCCAAGGACATTCAAACATTAACATTTGTGTCTTAAGATTTTGTTTACAGATGTTAGCACAATCTCCCTGTCTACATGATCAATTACTTGAAACTCTGGCCACTGCTGTACTGAAGATAATCGCCATGGCAGCAACAACCTCTCCCACTCTTACATTTCACAGAAATGCCTTTTGCGAATTAAACAACTTTCATTCCCAGTCTTCTACAAGAGAAGAAGGCTTATAAATCCCAGCTCCCAGCTTTCAGTGCCAAACATTCCTGAAGTATCTGGTCCCCTCTCCAATCTTGAAGAGGTGGATCCACCCTTTTTTCTCTGATCTACTTTCTAAATAAACCTTTTCCTAACTTACTCCTTGTGCAATTTTTTGCATCTATCTCACAATACCAGCTCAGTGACCTAACATTTTTTAAATTTGTTTTTTGAGTAGGAATCTCACTCTGTCATCCTGGCTGGAGTGAAGTGGCACAACCAATGATTACTGCAGCCTTGACTTCCTGGGTTCAAATAATCCCTCTGCCTCAACCTCCCAAGTAGCTGGGACTACAGGTGTGTGCCTCCACAACCAGTATTTTTTTGGTTTGTGTTTGCTTTTGGTTGAGACATGGTCTCACTATATTACCTAGTCTGTCTGAAACTCCTGTGCACAAGCAACTCTCTTGCCTCAGCCTCCCAAAGTGCTGGGATTATCAGTGTGAGCCACTGTGCCTGGACTTAAAACATTTTAAATGCTATAAATATCTGCATGTTATGCAGTTAGAGACAACAGTGTCAGAGAGAAAGTGCCTCAATTGCTTTTAATCAGTGTGTGGGGAACGACAAAGGAGGTGCATTCCTTCAACTTCCAACTTGGAAACATTGCTTCATTTCTAATATTTGACAGAGTGACTTTCATTTCATTATTTTATAAATGTTTAGAAAAAGGTTACACTTATGGTATTTTCTTGCTTATGATGATCAAAAAAACAAACAAAACAAACAAAAAACTTACAATGGAATTTGTAAGTTTTCCAAAACTGGTAGCAAAAGATTTGTGATCAAGTTCCTCCAGTGTTTCTCTGTCTTCTACTTCTGTAGTGACACCTTCCCTGCCTGAACTCTCCCCCAGGGCAGTTGAGAAGTGAATGTATGGGAATTATAATATCCTTCTCAGCTGCACCTACACTTGCAGGAGGCCAGCCCCTGCAGAAAGATTTAGGGGGTCCCTGGGAGGTGTGGCAGCGTCGGCGATTATTCTGGAGAAAGAAAGAAAAGGGGGGAGAAAGAAAGAGACTGGACTCTGCTGGTGCAGAAGCCGATTTAATGGGGCAAACCATAAGCCTTTTATCCTAAAGTTTCACAGGCAAGATCACAAGATTTTCACATGAACACAAAGCCAGGTGAATGAGGGGCATCCCCCCACCCACCAGGTGTTTCCTCAAGCATGAAGAAGGACAATCCCAATATTATTTCACAGTTCCTTATGCTTGGTTAATGTTCCTCACAAACAATACAACAATTCTAACATCATAATATTCTAATAATCAATAACTTCTAAAACTTATGCATACCCAACACCTAATGACTAACTTAAATCCTAATACCTTTCTATTCTGTGCTAATTTTACCTGTACTATAAAAAACTCTTAATTATAGTTCAAACCAGTTCCTAAAGAATGTGACCCAGTCCAAAGATCACGCTGGGCTGTTTCCAGGAACAATTGATTATGATCTCTTAACAAAATGGCTATTCTAAAATCCTATGTATCTATCTTAATTTCTATAAAAGTTTCTAATTCCTAATCCTAATATATAAAGCTGATCATCAGCAATAAAGCTTCTAAAATAAAACCCAAATACAAACTGTAATTGTACTAAAGCCAAAACTGCAATTGGTAGAAAGTGGGAACACTGAAATTTCTAGTTAACTGTATTCTTATAAATATATCATGTTTGATCATGTTTGAACTAACATGATTCCCTGATGTAGCATGACCTATTCTACAATACTTTCTATGAATAAAATAAATTCAGCTTCTATAATAAGTAGAAAAAACCTACACTAATTGTAGCTAAAGAACTGGTTTAAAAGAATGCAGCCCAGCCCAAAGTGGACGCTGGGCCCTTAGGAATGTGGCCCAGTCCAAAGTTAGTGCTGGGCCATTTCTAGTAACTCTAGATAATCATCTATACCATCTAAAGCTGGAAACAGCTCTCTAAATGTATATACTAATTCTACAAATATACTTTTAAATCTTATAAAGAAGCTTGTATCATATGTAAGGCTCCCAAATGTGACCTGAGTTTGAACTGTGTTAAGTTTAAAGCTGAAACCACAGTCTGTGAGAAACGGGAACAATGGATCCCTAGAATCAGCCATGCTTGTCATACTCTCAGAACTTCATGCTTAGATCATCAAAGTCCCTGCTAGTGGGTCATGCCAAACAACAAAGAAGGGAGGAGGGAATGGGCCTTCAGCTCCTGAACGCAACCTGGTGGTCTCAGGGCCTGCAGCCCGCCTGGATCCCTAACGCTCAGGTGGGCCTCCATGGCCAGCTCCCAACATACACTGAGCTCAATTGCAAAAGAGTGGTAAAGGATTGTAGCCATTCCATGGTATCTGATGCTTATCATATTTCTTCATTTTACATTTGTATACTTTATAAAGATCTTTTTATGAAATCAATTTTGGTGGAAGAGGAGGCTATGTTTGTTTGCTTGGGGTCTCACTGTGTTACCCGCTGGAATGAAAGTAGCATAATCATGGCTGACCACAGTCTCAACCCTCTGGGTTCAGGCAATCCTCCTGCCTCAGTCTCCCGAGTAGCTGGAACTACAGGCATGCTTCATCATGCCCAGCTAATTTTTTGATGTTTTGTGGAGATAAGGTCTCACTATGTTGTTCAGGATGGTCTCAAACTCGTGGGATCAAGCAATCCTCCCACCTCAGCCTCCAAAAGTGCTGAAATTATAGGTGTGAGCTACCATGCCCAACCTGGAAAAAGGTTTTGGTTTTTTTTTTAGATTGGCAAATATAGTTTATTTAGAAAGTAAATTAGAGAGAGAGAGGAGGTTCACCTCCCCAAAGTAGGGGAGGGGGTCCAAAGCTTAGGAAACATGGCAACAGCCATAGCTCAAAGAGCACATGACCACACCATAGCTCAGCAAGGCAATGGCGGCTCAGAGGTTTTTTATTTCTGAATTTGCCTCCTGATTTCTGAAGTTGTCACAAATAGCCCTTGTTAACCAATCCCTTCTACTTGGCACCTGACAT
Organism: Cephalopachus bancanus; assembly: GCA_027257055.1. Taxonomy (NCBI): domain Eukaryota; kingdom Metazoa; phylum Chordata; class Mammalia; order Primates; family Tarsiidae; genus Cephalopachus; species Cephalopachus bancanus. Next base: position 66,629 of record JAPVLO010001150.1, on the reverse strand, counting down.
TTTTATAATCACTTTATGCTATTAATGACTAGTCACATCATAGGACTTATAAGGATGCTCAACAAATATGGAAAAATTTATAATAAAAATGACACTTTTAGGCAAAGCACAGTGGCTCAGCCTGTAATCCTAACACTTTGAGAGACTGATACAGAATAGCTTGTGTCCAGGAGTTTTAAGACTACCTAGGCAACATTGTGAGACCTAATCTGTACAAAAATTTAAATTATCTAGGCCTGGTGCTACATGCCTGTGATCCTAGCTATTTGGAAAGCTGAGGTGGAAGGGTCACCTGATCCTGGGAGGCTGAGGTTGCAGTGAGCTTTGATTGTGCTACTGTACTCCAGCCTGTGTGAAAGAGCAAGACCCTAACTCAAAGAAAATAACTTTTTAAATTAATATAATAATAAAATAAAACATTTTTATTATACAGAGTATGAAAGTACAGAGCCCAAAATGGAGTTTTCCTGGTCTTCTTGAGCACATACATGACAATAATTCTTCTCCAGAATCCTGGGTAAGTCATAAGACACTAAGATTAACATCTTGGCTGGGCATGGTTGCTCAGCCTGTAATCCCAGCACTTTGGGAGGCCAAGACAAGAGGATTGCCTGAGCCTGGGGGCTTGAGACCAACCTGGGCAACTTGGTGAGACCTCATCTCTACAATAAATCAAAAAAATTAGCTGGGCGTGGTGGCGTGCATCTGTAGTCCCAGCTTCTTGGAAGGCTAGGGCAGAAGGATCGCCAGAGCCCAGCAGGATGAGGCTTCAGTGGCCGTTAGCATGCCAGTGCACTCCAACCTGGGTGACAAGGGTGAGACTCCAACTCAAAAAATAAAAATAAAAAATAAAAAAAGATGAACATCTTTGTCTCAAGAATTTTTCTTTCAGCTACCCGCCCTGCCCTTCTCATCTATACAACTGTCCCACCCATTCAGCTACCAGCCCACCCTTGCCTATGTGCTCATGATTGACAAACCCTTCCATCTGTTATCAGAGATGCAAAAAACAGACCACCACCCCATCACTATGACAACAGCTCCTGTGTTACCCAAGAATGCTTACCTGCCCCCACTGAAAGGGAAGATTTAAAAGCCTTCAACCTCAAGCATTCGCCAACAAATTGTCCTTAAGCATTTGGCCCCCTCTCCAATCTTGGAGAGGTGGATCCATCCTTTTTCTCTGATCTACTTGCTAAATAAACTTTCTTTTCTAATCTAATTTCTATGTAGTTCTTTGCATATTCTTGGCACTGGCTTAGCTCACTGACCTAACAGATTGTATTTTTAAATCTACACAAGGAAGAGGGCAAAGTTTCCTATTCAAATGACATCATTCATAAAACAACACTACTCTAAAAGTTAGATATTATGAGAAAAATTAGAAAATAGGTTTTACCAAACTACTTATTCTTCAAAGGAGCATACTAATCTTCTGAAAAATAACTCTTGGGTTCCTGAAAATGGCCTTATATTTTCTTCAGATGTCTGATCTATGTACTTCATAATCAGTTCTTTATGCCTGGTATATTTATTGGTCTTATTTTTCTCACTATTACTCATGATTATGTATGTACTTTGGGGCTTACCATATTGAGAATAGCCCAAGGTGACAGCCAGTATAATAAGGTGAATTGACCTGGACTATCTGCTCACTGAGAGAACTCAGGAGCTTCCCCCTCAGCAGTCCTAGTTGTCATTTCTCACAGTGAGAACTGATGTGTGAATTTAGATATTTAAGTTTTTAATATATCAGATAGGACCCAATTATCTATTGTACTCTTAGCAAAATATAAGTAGCTTCCATGGATTCTTCTTCTGTTTCATTACTCCCAGTTTCTCAACATATTATCACAAATCTCATGATTTTTCCATGATGGAGTTGCCAGAATTATCAAATAAATATGAAGAAAACAGAATTAAAATTTTGCCAGGCATGGTGGCTCATTCTATCATCCCAGCACTTTGGGATGCCAAGGTGGGAAGATCGTTTGAATTCCAGAGTTTGAGAATAGCTTAGGCAACATAGCAAGACCCTGTTTCTGCAAAAAATCAAAAAATTATTCAGGCACAGTGGCACATGCCTGTAATACCAGTTACTCAGGAGGCTGAAGTGGAAGGATCGCATGAGCCCAGAAGTTCTAGGCTGCAGTGAACCACGATTGTGCCACTGTATTCCAGGCTGGATGACAGAGTGAAACTTCAATTAAAAAAAAAAAAAGGTCGGGCGCGGTGGCTCAAGCCTGTAATCCCAGCACTTTGGGAGGCAGGGGCAAGAGGATTGCTTGAGTCCAGAGGTTCGAGACCAGCCAGGACAACTTGGTAAGACCTCACCTCTACAATGGATAAAAAAATTAGCTGGGTGCCATAGTGTGCACCTGTAATTCCAGTTACTTGGGAGGCTGGGGCAGAAAGATCACCTGAGCCCAGCAGGTCCAGGCTGCAGTGGCCATGAGCATGCCACAGCATTCCAACCTGGGCAACAGAGTGAGACTCCAACTCAAACAACAACAACAACAAAAACCAAAAACAAAAACGAAACCTTTGATAAAAACAAATGATGCTTCTGATATACTAAAGATGGTGATCAGCATTCAAGATGGAGTTATTTTACCTCCAGTGAGCTTCCTTCCCTATCCCATGGAGCCCACAGGGTTCAGGGCACTACCTGGAAACTCACATCCAGGATTCTTTTGGTTTCCAAATGATAGGGAATTGAATTCACACCTCCCCATTATTTTGAAATTTATCCTTCCTTCTTTCCTCCCTTGACAGAAAAACTCCTTTCCCTCCTTGACAGAAACATTTCTAAAATACATTCTTAAAAAATTTAAATGTAAAAAGGTTTCATTTTTAAATTGAAATTTAAAAAATTTTAGAAAACAGGTAATGAACTGAGCAGAGATCTGCTAACAAGAAAAACTAGAGGCTGGGAAGTTGGGGGAGGAGTATTTGGAGGGAAAAGGGTGAGCTTGGAAGAGGTATTGGGTTGGGTGTGTGTATATGTTTTACTTTCTCACTGAAAGTTGACTTGAAAAATACCAGTCATAACTCATCTAGCCAGGACTAGTAGGAAGGGGGGTGTGACCAGCCCTGGGCAAAAGACCGTGGTTATGGGCTGGGGTGATGGCAGCTGGGCTTCTAAGACGGATGAGGAACTGCAGAAGAGCCAGGCTCTGGCTCCCATGTGGCCCATCCTGTCAGTGTGGAGCTTCCTGTGGGTGGATATGGTCGGTGGGGCCTCCTTCCTTCCCCAGACTTGCCAAGCAGTTCTCTAGAAAGCCAGGCCTCTGCTGCTGCTCTCTACACAGCACCTCCACAGGAGGGACACCATGCCTGCACCAGAAGCGAGGATGAGAGAGGACTTCCATGGGCCAGGAGTCCAATGGGCACACTTGGGACAGGTATGTGTGTTGTTGCAACTGCCCACTCTGTCCTTTGCAGACACTGCTAGTCAATCATCATGAAATTCCCATCTGGTGCCCAGTGAGCACTGACATGCTCCAGGTGGCTCATGGGAAGTATCTGGGGACTCATGCCTTTCTAGTGGATCCTTCCTGACCAGATCTCAGAACCTTCCATGTAAATGAGCATGCAAAGTGTCACCACCTGGTATCCTGGGAACACCCTGCCTTATTCAGAGATGGCACTTGGGTGACCACTTCTTGAGTGGAGAAGAAGAAAGTGTCATAGGAACTCCATTAAGGTCATGGAGCCTTTTACATGGCCTCAGTTCCAACACATAAGGCAGATTACTATGGGACGGGGGTAGGCAGGAACCATTCAGCCTGGCTTCCCAAGACATACAGTCTCTCTCCCACCACAGCTGGGGATGGGGGCATCCATAGAGCCTAGAAGATGAGACCTTGGTTAGTGGAGGTGCTGGGGTGTGGAGTGAAGGCAGCCGGGACAGAGCCTCCAGGTGAGGGAGGAGCAGGCTTGTCCTGTGAAGCCCAGGGCAAGTTACTGCCCTCTGTGGTCCTCTGTTTCCTCATATGGACAATGCAGGGAGGATGTGCCTGAGGTTCCGGCCTCACTGGGTTGTGCTGAGGTTCCAGGGAGGAAAGGAATTTGAGGACACTTATGCCTGGATTCTTCCTCAGAAAGATGATGCTAGGAACAACAGTGACAGCTACAGGAGACTGAGTCCTCAGGAGGCCCTGTGAGGCAGATGTGGTTTCCACCCACTTTCCAAATGAGCAAGTCTCAGGGAGGCCAATTGCATGTCCAAGGTGATGTCCCAGTGAGCGTTGGAGCTGGGGTGGATCTAGATTCAGAGCTCACAGGAGATTGTGAGAGCATTACACCAGCTAATTCAGGCCAGGTGCCCAGGGTCTGAGGCTACAGCCCTGGGATGCAACTGCATGAGGGCAGAGTAGTCTCACTTTATCCCTGACTTTGCAGGTAGGAAACTCCAAGTTGGCCATGTTGGGTAGAGAACCCAAGAGAGGCCAGATGAGGCAGGAGAGACAGAAGATGGTGCATGTGCCTGTGGCATCAAGGGTCAGAGGACAAGGTTTCTTCTCCCTCCCAGCTTGAAAGCTCCTACATCAAGAGAGAAGGGGCCTTTGTCCCAGCCCTTCCCCCATCACCACAGGGTCCAGTAGAGACTAGAGCAAGGGCTGGGAGAGCAGGGCTCACGTGGACTTGGGGAGGGGTTGGGGGCAGAACCACACGACTTGTGAATTGCTAAAATCCCACCACAGTGGGAACAGGGGGTCCTTGGGGGCCATGGAGGCCAGCTGGGGGCAGGAGGGAGAGATCTGGGGGGAGGCAGCAGGGTGTCTCTTGCGACTTTATGTGGGAGGCCTGGGGAGGAAGTGCAGGAGATAAAGATTAATGGGATTCAGGGAGTGGACTGTGAATGGACAACTGAGGATAGGTGCTTATCATCACCATCATCCCCATGACTCAGGAAGTCGTCCCCTTCTGGGACACATTCCTCACTGACCTGGTGATGCTGGACACAGCCATGAAGGACTGTTGAGGCAGGGTAGTTAGGATAGATTAGATATAGACAAATTTCTTGTAGGCAGTTTTTGGTTTAAAGTGGAGAAGTGTGCAGACATTGTGTCTGTAGGCCAGACCTGCCCCGTGGGCTGGAATGTAGACCTGCAAATTTACTCCACCTCCTCAGATTACCAAAAGAAGAACCCATCAATATTTAAGAATGGTGGAGCCCAACTTTCATCTCATGGTTTAGTATAATGTAATAATCACTAGGAATCCTTTAGGTTCCCCGTTGAAGGTAAAAGCCTCAACCCCACCTCTTGCTTATCAAGGATGTAGAAATGTTAAGTAGAGCACTTTTTAGCTCATGAACTTGTGTGTATTCAGAAGTCTGGCAAGTCTCCTACAAAGGCAGTCCACAGCAGATACATATACTTTATTCTCTTCATATCAAGTATTGCAAAAATATATCCAAGGCCTTTTGTCAAAAGCAAAAGGGTAGTCTTTCTCCAAGATCATGCCAAGGGATGTTCTTTTATATATCTCTCCCCTCTCTTTTGCTAATAAATTCTATTTTTAAAACTTTGCTGGCCGCTCTGAAATTCCTTTCAGTGGTGAGTCAAAAAGTTCATGAGTTGTGTTGTACTCCACCCAACAATAGACATGAGGGAGAAGGGTGGACAGAGCAGGACCAAGATCCTGACCATGGGAGGGGAGAGCCCTACTGACCCTGAGGGCTAAGTTCCAACAGCAAATTATTAAAAGTGCTTCCAAAGCTATGTTTAATAAGAGATATTTAAAAAGTTTTCAAGGGAACGCTATTCAGGGGAGAAAAGCAGACATTGTGTATCACCTCACTACACAAACTTGCCTACTGTTTTGGGAAAGATCAAGGGACACGTTTGGTCCTGTTGGCCTGTGTTAACTATGGCTGAGGGATCCATAGCAGGATACCCAAGTCCTGGGAACCAGTCTGGGTAGGGTCAGGAAAGTGGCAGGTGTAGCTCCCAACATGGCTTGAGCGGTCCCTTCCCCGTGTGTTGCAATTCCCAACCAATGAAGCAGGGCATAGGCCTCTCCCTGTGACGTGTGCTCTAACAGTGGCAGAAGCGTCCCTCCAACAGGCCTGATCTGGGTGTGGGTCATGCGGCCACCCTGGGGGGCCAAGGGGTGCTTCTTGGGTGCAGAGGTGGATTTATGGCAGCCAGGAGGAATGGAGGCGAAGGTGGCTTAAAACAGCAAGTGCCACGTTCTGGATATTTTCATTTTAGTGAACTGAAGGATTCAGACAAATCACCTCCAGGGGCCTTCCCGCGTGTTTCCCAAGATGCCTGAGAACTACTAGACCCTGTGCAAGCTCCACCCCTAAATGGGCTGCACTGCGCATGTGAGAAGAGTCTGACAAGCGCAGAAGGGGTGTGGCTGGGAAGATAAGAAGGAGCAGAGAAAGAAGGGGAAAAGTGGGAGAAACGTGGAGGAGGGGTGGGGGAAAGAGGCAGCGGGAGGGAGCTGAGCTCCAGGAGAGTGAGCAAAACCATGGCAACCCTAAGAGAGCTGTGAGAGGCCCCTGACCCCTTGCTGGTCTGTGAGAAGTCAAACTTCGGCCAGGGCAAGTCATGAAGCTGGCATCTCTCATGGAGACGTGACGTCACAATTACAGGATGAGACCTGCGCCCTGACCATCCTCATGCCCCACAGGCACCAGATTTAGAAACAGGACCCGCTAGGCATGGCAAAAGGGCTCTTGACTCCCGGGATCCCGGCAAGGAGAGAGGAGTCTTCGCCTGGCATGCTGGGAGCTGTAGTCTCTTCAGCACTCAGCCCGTTGGTCTCCGGGCTGCCGCACTATAATCCCAGCGTGCACCAGGTTGCGGCGCGGAGCAGCCCTGGAGGGCTAGGCGGGAGGCAGCGCCTGGCTCGGTTTGCTGTACTCTTTTTTTTTTTTTCTGAGTTGGAGTCTCACTCAGTCGCCCAGACTGGAGTGCAGTGGCCGCTTCCGGCCATCGCAGCCTCGACCTGCTGGGCTCCGGCGATCCTTCCGCCTCAGCCTTCCGAGTAGCCGGAATTACAGGCACGCACTACCATGCCCGGCTGATTTTTTGATTTATTGTAGAGATGAGGTCTCGCCAAGTTGCCCAGGCGGGTCTCGAACCCGCGGGCTCAGGCATTCCATTCACCTCAACTCTTAACCGCTCCCAGTTAGTCGCTGGGCTGATGGACTACAATCTCAGCATGTGCTGGGCTCGGGGGCGTGCACAGCTCGGGAGGGAGAGGCAGGGCAGTGCACACCTCTTGATGGCTGAGACTGGCTACTGGCTCCCTGCTGACTCCTCGCCACGGGGCGAAGTAGGGAGGAGGACTTGAGGACGAGTCTGGGCTGGTCAGAGGGGAGGATGTGATGCTGGGAAGTCACCTTGCCTTTGTCCAAATGAGGCTGACCCTGTGCAGCTCGGAAGCCTCTCCCAACCACGATGTCAGAAGAAAACAATGAGTGATAACTGCCCGCCTCCCCTCTCCTCACCGCCCCCCCCACCCCAACAAGCAGCAAAAGAGATCAGAAGCCCAGGGTAGAGGCTAGAGGTCCCATCCCCCAACTGTGAACTGGATGCCTTGGGAGCTGTGACCAAGGCTGTGAAAGGGAGACAGAGAGAGTCCAGGAGATGCTGAGTTAAGTCACCTCCCCACCTCCCCTGCCCGGCTATCAGTCGCATGCAGCAGGGCGGTGAAAATTCTAACATCTCAAATTTCAACCGCAAAGAGACCTGCAGTCACAGACCTGCAGTCCCAGAACCGCTACAAGAAGGAAGGTAAAGTGTGAAGAAATCTCTACTATAAATGGTTTTTTGCTTTTGTTCTTTTCTATTTTTTATTGTTTATCTACTTTTTCCTTTTTTTAGGTTTTCACTTTGTTTTGTTAGTAGGTTTATTTTCCCTTTTCTTTCCTCCTTGTGCTTTTTCTTGTTCTTTTTCTTTTTCTTTTCTCTCTTCCCTCTCTGTTCTCTTATACTTTATCTTGCACTCAAGGGTTACACAAGTGTACCCATTGTAGGTAATATTGTGTCGTGATAGAGAATGAGTCTCAAGTGGCCCATTCTCCAGATAGCGATCAGTAGGTTCTAAATCCTTGCACATGCCCACACCCATAGTAAGTGCTCAGCGTTGTGAAGAGATAGCACAATGCCCCACTCCCAGCCCTATCTTATAATTGAACAAATTCAGAGGCCCAGTTCAGGGAAGGACAGGAGGTAGAGCAAACAACAGAAATGACTACTTCTCCATTTCTGACTGAGCAATGAAAGTAAAGAAAAAGATAAGGGAACTACCACAAATGAGGAAAGGTCAAAGGAAATTTACTGGTAAACTTCCAAAGCCCCAAAGAGACAGTGCCTGGGAAAACAGCTATTGGAACAGAAACATTGGATAACTCTAAGAACGATTGTACTCAGAAGATACTTACAGAGATCATAGAATGGATGGATAAAATCAATAAAAATCGAGAAAAGCAAGGACAAAAACGAAATGAAATTGCAAGAGAGTTGGACAAACTCCAGAAAGTGTATTTGGAGATAATGGAATTAAAGAACTCCACCCAAAAAATAGATAACAAACTGATAAGCATAGTAAGCAGAATTGACTAAGCAGAAGAGAGAATCTCAGAGCTGGAAGACCACAATTTGGAATTAACCCAATCTATTAAAAATATAGAAAAAAAAACTTAAGTGTAAATAAGAGACTCTCCAAGAGATGTGTAATTTTATCATGGAGCCAAACCTACATCTGATCAGTATCCCTGAAGTTAAAAGGGAAATGAAGAACACCTTGGAACAAACATGAAGTCATCCAAGAAAACTTTCCTCATCTTGCCAGAGAGATGACTATACAAGCACAAGAGATTCAGAAAACCTCTGAAAGACATCTTATGAGAATACCAATCCCTAGACACATAGTAATTTGCCTACATAAAATATAAAAGAAAAAATCCAAAGGGAAGCCAGAGAAAAAGGTCAGACTATCTACCAGGGAGACCAATCAGAGCCATTCCAGACCTATCTGAAGAAACCCTACAGGCCAGATGGGATTGGACTCCAATCTTTAATGCTCTAAAAGATAAACAATTTCAACCAAGAATTTCCTATCCAGCCAAGCTAAGCTTCATCAGTGACAGAGAATTTACATCCTTCCCAGACATCCAATCCCTAAGAGAATATGCTGCCTCCAGACCAGCTCTACAGGAGATACTTAAAAAGGTGCTGTGCCCAGAAGAAAACAGAAATAAAAGGAGGACCATGAACTTCACAGGAACACAAACAGAGCCAAAAGAGCATACAACACACCTGCAAAAATGAACATACACATATATATCAATGCAAATGTTAAAAAAGAAACTAAAACAGATTTATAAGAGCCTTATGACAGGGATGTCCTCTCACATTTCAATAATCAGCCTGAATGTGAATGGACTAAATGCACCACTGAAAATACATAGAATGAGCTGGGTTTGGTGGCTCAGCCTGTAATCCCATGCCTTTGGGAGGCTGAGGTGAGTGGATTGCCTGAGCCCACGGGTTCGAGACCCACCTGGGTAGTGAGACCTCATCTCTACAATAAATAAAAAAATCAGTTGGGCGTGGTAGCACATGCCTGTAATTCCGGCTACTTGGAAGGCTGAGGTGGAAGGATCGCCGGAGCCCAGCAGTTCGAGGCTGCAGTGGCTGGGAGCAGCCACTGCACTCCAGTCTGGGCGACAGAGTGAAAGTCCAACTCAAAAAAAAAAAAAAAAAGGAAAATATATAGAATGACAAATTGGATGAAAAAAGCATGACCCAACAATATGCTGCCTTCAGGAAACACATCTCATTACAAAGGACACTCACAGACTCAAAGTTAGAGGGTGGAAAATGAACTTCCAGGTGAACAGAAAACAAAAAAAGATAGGAGTTGTGATTTTAATATTAGACAAAACAGCCTTCAAGCTATCAAAAATTAAAAAGGACACAGAGGGCACTATATAATGATAAAAGTTTCAATATACCAGCAAGAAATACCCATCCCAAACATATATGCACACAACACAGGAGCACCAGGATTTATAAAGCACTACTAAGTAACTAAAACAAGATATTGACTCCACCACAAGCATAACTGGGGACTTAAGCCCTGTTGCCCAGGCTGACTAACAACCCTAGATATATCATAGAGGCAAAAAATCAATAAGGAGATCTGGGACCTCAACTTGATGCTTGATCAAGTGGTCTTAATAGATATCTATAGAACATTCCACCCAGCAACCATGGAATATACATTCTACTCATTATCACATGGAGCATATTCTAAGATTGACTATATCCTCAGCCATAAATCAAGCATAAACAAATACCGTGAGATTGAAATAATACCATGCATTTTCTTGACCACAATGGAATAAAAATAAATAACAAGACCCCCCCCCCAACAAAGCACAAAAAGACATGGGCACTACATAATAGGTGACCAGTTCTTGATCATAACCCCAAATGCATATACCATAAAAGATAAGATACACAAGCGGGACCCTATCAAGCTGAAAAGCTTTTTTGCAAAGCAAAAGAAACCATCAAGAGAGTGAGGAGACAATCCACAGAATGGGAAGAAAGATTTGCTAAATGTATATCTGGCAAAGGCCTAACATTCAGGACCTACAAGGAGCTCAAATGAGCCAAAAAGAAAAAAATAAACAGCCCTATTAAAAAGTGGGCAAAAGACATGAATAGACACATCTCAAAAGAAGACATATGAACAGTCAACAGATACTTGAAAAAATGCTTAGCTTCAGTAATCATCAGGGAAATGCAAATCAAAACCACATTGAGATACCACTTAACTCCAGTAAGAATGGCCATCATTAATAAGTCAAAAACAGATGCTGGTGAGGATGCAGAGAAAAGGGAACCCTTCTACACTGTTGGTGGGAGAGTAAACTAGTTCAACCTCTATGGAAAACAGTGTGCCCTCCTTAGGTGAGGCTTTCTGATTACTCTTACTCACAAGTGTTGACTGGGAGGAAAATTTTTACCATTCATAAAATTTCCAAAAAATTAAATTTGCTTTAATATGACATTTTTACAGAGTAAGATGCATATATATGAATAAGATATTTATTCCTCTTTTTATTTTTAAAGTTGTTTCTAGCTATTGATGAGATTATCATTTAACCAAACTTCTAAGAAGTATGAAATAGCATCTTTGTTGCCAAGGAAAAAGCCATTTAAATATGATTTTCTTTTGGCTCAGCATTATACAAGTATGAGGAAAAATTATGTAATGATACACTGATTTTGAAGTTTTGTTTTGTTTTGTTTCTTGTAGAGATGGTGTCTCACTTTGTTGCCCAGGCTGGTTTCAAACTCCTGGCCTTAAGAGATTCTCCTGCCTTGATATCTCAAGACTTTTTTTTTTTTTTTTTTTGGAGAGACAGGGTCTTGCTTTGTTGTCCAGGCTCATCTTGAACTCCTGGGCTCAAGCAATCCTTCCACCTCAGCTCTGAGTTTGAATTCAGGTTGTTCTGGATGGGTTCCATTGCTTGGGATCTTTTGTGGGTGTTGACTTGTTAAGGTTTTAGGGATTGCCTGTGTTTTTTTTAACTTCCTCATCTGTGAGGGCAGGCTCTTTCCTTTTTCTTTTTGTTATTTCTTAAAAATTAGATAATGTTGCTACTGTAGGGGTGGCAGTTTGTATTGCTCTCTCCGCCCCCACTACTTCCCTACTGTGGTCTGCCTGTGGTGGAGGTAGCAGTAGCAAGAAGGGTGGTTAACTACAGTGAAATAATTGGAAACTGCTTCTCTCGTGCAGTGTGGAGGGAGCAGGGTGAGACCTTTCCTCTACAGGGGGTGCCAAAAAATGTATACACATTTTAAGAGATGTTAAGAGTTGTTTGCCATAACCAGAAGTGTCTGGACACTGATGATAACCACTTTGAGCACCTCTTGTAATTGCAGAAGTCAAACATGACTTCTATTCATCTTATTGGGTGTTGCAATTTTAATACAGTTTTTTCCTTTCTTAAAATGTATATACATTTTTTTGGCACCCTCTGTATTTCAGAGGCTTTCCTCTCCCTCCAGAACAGGTGATAGGGCCCTGGCTGGAGCTCTGGCAGCCTCCTCTTCAGATGCATGTCTTAGCAGCAGGAATGATAAGCAGCTAGGCAGAACCCTGCAACTCTACTCTGGCTCAGGTGCTCTTGGGAGTGCGCAGTAGCCTCCTCTCATCTGAGTAGGACTGCTCCTTTTGCCCAGGGATAGAAGGGAAGCATCAGGGGGTTGCCATTACTCCTTGAGTCTACAGGTGTGTGGGGCTACCACCACTGCTGCCTCTTGGATACTCTCCTGCTCTATGGGAGAGGCTATGGCAACAATGGTGGCCCCTAAGTTCAAGCTGCATCTGCAGTCCTGACCTGGGCACAGTGGCTGTTCGTGCTGGAGAAACATCCTTGAAGTGGCCACATTGCCCCTGCTGGATGCTGAGGAAGGAGGGAGTGGGAGTGCCCACACAGCATAGACCACTGCTGCAGGATGTTTTCTGTCAGTGAGGGCATTGGTGGCTGTGGCACAGAATCCTAAGAACTAAGGTTTTCCAAGCTCCATGTGACTCCTACCGGTGCCTCCATGTGACTCTTCCAGGCTCCATGTGACTCCTACCAGTGCCTCTGTCTCTAGGGCAGATGTCTTCACCCAGCTGGTATGGGAGGAGTGCAAGGGGGAGGTTCTGGGCTCTCTTTCCTTCGGTTGAGACTTAGAAGCCTTGCATGAAGTGTGTAGAGAAAAACAAGCTGTCATTTTCACTCACCCCTTCGGTCCCCAAAGGTGCGCTCCCAATCTCTTGTTGAGGCTGCTTCTAGGGGTGTCCAGGGCTTGGAACTGTTAATCATTCACATGCTTCAGTGATTATCTGATACATCTCAGCTTGATGTTCTAGGTTGACCCTCAAAGTCTGCTACTTCATATAGATTTCCTTGCTGAGAGCTTTAATTGTGTGATGTCTTCAGTTGGCCATCTCGGGCTTGCCCTCTCAATATGCCAAGTATTTAAGAAGGTAGTAATTTTTTTCTCTTTTCTTAATACTATACTGAGCACAATCCTATTAGCAAGCATGCATTCTCAGTCTTACTGTTGAAATGAGTTTCAAGAGTGTTTCTTCTTAAATACAACTTTTTTCACATTAATTAGGTTAGTATTTTTATTTTATTCAGTAAGAATGTCAGAGTTTTAAAAATTAATGAATTATTCTGTGTGTTTCAGTTAGAAGAGACTGAAAAACAGCACTGTTAAAGGGAAAGAGACTATTCATATACACTTAGTGAGGAGTTTTGTTTGCTTGTTTCTTTTCTGGTTCATAAGCTTAAACAATAAAGTAAATATTTTTGTTCATTATGTTTTGGCTGAAATATCAACCCAAGTTGGCCCAGAGCATGCGAGCTAGCAATGCCAGACCTGTTGTGGTTTACTATAGAGGAAGGAATATAAAATTTTAGATGATTGGAATGTTTGACTGAATGGCTCATATAAGCCCTGCTTACCCAGAAGACAAACTTTTCACCATAACTGTGGGAAATAAATTTTCAAGAGGAGACCCAGTGTTCCTGAAAAGCACTGTGAACTCTCTTCTGTAGGACAGACCATACAGTGGAACCTGCAGACACCGAGTTGGGAACCAAATGCAATGGTAATAACTGGATTGCCAGGGACTAAATAGTTCCATTCAGATACCCCCAGGAAAGGTGATTATATTTACCTTATGGTAACTGCAGCAGAATCAAAGCAGCCGTCAGAGTAGTCTGACTTGCTCAGATCTGTGGTTTTGACTAGTTGATTACAGTGTTCCTAGAAGTAAAAACATGGGAAGCCTACTTTTTATTTGATCTGCATATGAAGAAAAGTTCTAGGTTAAGTGAACAAGTCCAACCTAAATCATAAAAAATAGTTTAATTTCTGCTGGCAAGGACAAAAATACACGTTTACTGTTCTATCTCAGGGGTATATAAACTCTCCATCTCTATGTCATAATTTGATTCAGAGATTTTTATCACCTTTCACTTCCACAGATCTCAGTAAATTTATAACATTATGCTGCCTGGATCTAGTAAGCAAGATGTGGCAGCTACTCTGGACTTACTGCTATGACATTTATGTGCCAGGATGTGGAAAATAAATCTGACAAAATTTCAGAAGACTCTACATCAGTGTAAGTTCTAGCAGTTCAATAGCGTGGAGCATGATGAGATACACTTGTTAAGGTGAAGAAAAAGTTGCTCCATCTAGATCTTTCTACAAGAAGGAGGAGGAGGAAGAGAAGAAGGAGGAGGAAGAAGGAAAAGAAAAAGAGGCAGCACAACACCTTGTGTCTTTGGATTTTAGAGGAACACATCCTAATTTGAGTGTGTTACTCCAGCCCACTTAACAAATGGAAAACGGCTACTCTTCAGTGGACACAAAATAAAGAAAAGGTTCTGTAACTAGTCCAGGATGTCGTGCAAGTTGATGTGCCACTTGGGCTATATGACAAGAAGAGTCAATTGTGTTTGAGGTTGGGGAAGAGAGAAATGTTCTTGGGCATTTGGTAGACTGCTATACTTCTGGCAAAGTGTAGGATCTTATAATTTTGTAGCAGAACCTTGAGTTCTTCTGCAGATAATGGCTCTTTTTTTTTTTTGAGAAACAAATTTTAATTTTAGCAAAACTTGAACTGAGCCTCAGTAGAGACTCCATGTTTAACTATGGGCCACCACATTACCATGTGACCTGAACTGCCTGTCATAAACTGAGTGTCATATCCGACCCAGTGAACCATAAAGACAGGCATGCACAGCAGCCCTCTGTCATTCAATGGCAGTGGGATATAGGAGACTCAACTACAGCGGACCCTGCAGAACCAAATAGGTTACATGAACTGGCCCAAATTCCTATGTTCTGCACTTGTACTACACTTTCGCCTCTCTCCTTATGACCTCATTGCTACACCTCTGGCCTCATGGGGAGGTCCCTATGAACAAGGGACAAGGGGGAGAAAACCTGAGCAGGTTCTGCACAATATGCAGACACCACCCAGAAGGAGACAGCTGCAGTACTACAGCCTTTTTCTGGGACATCCCTGAATGAAGAGGTGAAAAGAAATTCTTTCAGGGGGCAGAATTTTAAGAAATGCACCTCATTGTTTATTTTATTTGTAAAGAGAAATCACCAGATGTGCGTTTGTGTACTGTTAATGGGCTGCAGCCAATGGTTCCACTAGATGGTGGAGGACATTGATGATACATAATTAGAAAATTAATAACAAGGAAATTTGAAGACATATGTGGATAAAATCTCATGAGAAGGAAAAACGTGAAGATATTTATGTCCTATGTGACTGCTCGCAAAGGGTGACTTTAGCAGAGGAGGATTTTAATAATCAGGTGGATAGGGTGATGTCTTCTGTGGATACCTGTCAGCCTGGGATGGCAGGGGACTGCCTATCGGGGGTCAACCAAGGCTCTGTGGCGCAGCCTCATCATTTCGCCTGGGTGGGATTCTGAAGAAGCGTTCAGTCATAATCCCACAGATGAGCCTCTTTCCCAAGTCAAGTATGTCATCAACCAATGGGCTCATGACCAAAATGGGCATAGTGGCATGGAGATTATGCATGGACTCAGCAATATGGACTGCCACTCATCAAGATCAGCCTACCTACAGCTATCACGGAGTGCCAATCTGCCAGGCCAGTGCAGAGATTCTAATATGTTACCATTCACTGTAGTGATCAACCAGCAACTGGGCAGCAGATCGATTACATGGAACCACTTCCATTATGAAAGAAGCAATATTTTGTTCTTACCAGAAATGGCACTTACTCTGGATATAGATTTGCCTTCCCTGGATGCAATGCTTCTACCAAAAATACCATCCATTGACTTACATAATCTCTTAGCCACCAGCATGATATTTTACAAACACTGTTTATGGTCAAAGAACTCAGTTAGCAGCAAATAAAGTGTGACAATGACTCGTACTCATGGAATTCACTGGTCTTACCATATTCTCACCTTCCTGAATCAGCTGTCTGATAGAATGGTATAGGGGCCTTTTGAAGAGTCAGTTACAATCAGCTAGGTGGCAATGCTTTACAGGGCTCTGTGCCAAAGTTCTCTAGAAATCTTTTATGCTCTGAATTAATGTTTAATATATGGTGCTGTTTCTCACACAGCCAAGGTTCACTGATCCAGAAATCAAGGTTTGGATATGGGGGAGCCACCAGTCACTATTACTACCTATTGATCCAATAGCAAATCCTGTCCCAACAACTTTACACTCTGCTGGTCCAGTGGTCTTTTAGTCCCAAAGGGAGGAATACTTCTAACAGGAGACACAACAATGATTCCATTAAACTGGAAGTTAAGACTACTACCCAGACATTTTGGCTCTTCATGCCTCTCAATCAATAGGCAAAAAAAAAAACGTTACTGTGTTGGCTGGGGTGATTGATCCTTATAACCATGGAGAAATTGGACTACTTTTCTACAATAGAGATAATGAAGAGTTTGTCTGGAATACGTAAGATTCCTTAGAGTGACTCCTCATATTACCATAACAGTTTATTAAATTTTATGGAAAACTGTAACAACACAAACCAAATGGGACTGCGAATAACACAAATCTGTCAAAAATGAAGATTGGGATACTCACTAGGTAAAGATCCACAACCAGCTGGGGTGGTTGCTGAAGGCAAAGGAAATATGAAATGTACAGTGAAATAACTTAGTTATCAATACCTATTACAAACACATGGCCAGTTATAAAACCAGAACTATTATTATTATAATTTATTTCTTATGAGCATATTTGCATGTATTTATATATAAATATAATACATACACACATACACATATGTTATGATACAACTGTACTGCATACAGCTGAAAACACACTAACATTTTCCTCAGAAAAGGATGCAAAGTTATAAGGTAAATTAGGAAACTGCCAATTCTGTCCAAAATGACAGGCTAAGTATTTATTTTCATCAGTACTTGAACTGGACAAAAATATAAATTTGAATAAAAGCAAATACAAAATAACCCAGTGAATGAAGAATTGTATCAAGAGATTAAAACCTGATGAATCAGAATGTTTAATACTTAGGATACACAATATGTTAGGCACACTTCCAATTCATTTATGTGTAGGCATTTAATAACAAAGAATTTGATGTAAGCGAGAAATTAACAATTCACAATTAATTATATTAGGTGACATAGCAACCATCATAGAATCCAACTGTTCTAATATAAAACAAATAAACGAGCATGGATAGTGTTTAGTAGCTTTATTAGAAGTTTGATTAATCATGTAGACAAATGAATAGTGATTTTTAGCACTAAATTGAGGATAAAAATAAGTCCTAAACACTAGGAAAAATTATTAAAATTCAAAAGATTTGGGCTTGGAAAAGTATTAGCCTCATGAAAAAAGAAAATTTACAGGTGATAGTTTTGAGTACTATGAAATACCAATAGAAACCATCAAGCAAAGTGTAACTGATAAATATCTAACCACAAAAAAATTGTATTTAATATAATTTAAAATAACCACTGTAGTAAATAGAAAATTCAAACTGGGTTTACATTTACAGAGAAGTGCTATGGAGCAAGCATTTAAACTGGAGCCAAAGGACCTCAATTCACATGATTAGTTCTACCAATACTAACTCAATGTTACATAAAACAGTAATTCTGGATATATATGAATAGCAAATTAAATTATTATTAATTAAACTGTTGAACTATCATTCAAGAAATACGTGCAAATTATAAATATACAGTTATTAAGACAATATTTGTTTGTTTATTTATTATGTTTTTGAGTCAGGGTCTCACTCTGTCACCTAGGCTGGAGTGCAGTGGCATGATCATGGCTGACCACAGCCTTGACCTCCTGGGCTCAGGCGATCCTTCTCCCTCAGTCTCCTGAGTAGCTGGGACTACAAGTGTGAGCCACTATGACTGGCTAATTCTTTACTTTTTATTATTTTCTTTGTAGAGATCTTGTTATGTTGCCTAGTCTGGTTTCAAATTCCTGGACTCAAGTAACTCTCCTACCTTGGCCTCCAAAAGTGCTGGGATTACAGGCAAGAGCAAGTAAGTATTTAAACCCTACAAATAATATTGCTATATGGTAGATATCAGTGGTGACATTTTAAATGAGGAAAAATGGGATTTTTATGAGACATTGTTCTGCTGAAAAACATCTATGTGAAATATTTTACTCGTGTATGAATGTGAGCTGCTTAGTAGCCTAGATGCTGCCTGCACCTTAATTTCCCTTTGTCATATTACCTAATATGTTTGCAAGATCTTGAGATAAAGAAGTAAACTAACCCAGAAACAGAAAACCAAATATCACGTGTTCTCACTTACAAGTGGAAGCCAAACACTGGTTACATATAGATATTAAGATGTAGATACCTTTGCTATAACTATCTGCTCAATATGGTCCGGTCTCTCCCAGCATACTGTCCATACCAGAAAGCCCTTATATATATATTCTCTTCATCTCAGGAGAGAATTGCTAAAGTTATGCCCTCACTTTTCAAAAAGACAAATGTTACATTTATGCACTTTATGATGTCCATAAGGTTGCATCAAAATGCTCATGTAGTGATTCTTTTCTTGACACTTAGTACAGGCTACCCTTCCATGCCTGTAAAAATAATAGTTGTTCAGTAAATAAGCTTATTTATAAAGAAATCTCTGTATCAGAAATTTTGTAACATTTCCAATGAATAATTTAGAAAGTACAATCTCATATTAGTTGCTCTGGATGCAGGCATTATTATTTTATCAAATCAATTCAATACTAGGCTTACAGCAATTTAGCTGTATCATGCTTAAAAAAGAACCTCTCCCACATTAAATTTAATTAATGGTTCAATTGTTCTCAAGTTAACTTAAAACTACACTGGCCAATAAGTACAAATGCGTAAGGCAGTGCAGATAACGTGACAGTGTAATTGGTTCATACTCAGAAATCATGAATGAGGTAGATATTATTCTAAAACTCCCAATATGCTTGAGATTATAAACAAGTTAATTAAATAAACACTTTTACTCTTTCTCCAAATGTTTAACCTAGTAAAGGGGCATATTTATCTCAACTGTCAGAACCAAAAAACAGATAATTCCCAACAACACACATCTGATCAAAAGCTCAGTTGGAATCTGCTGCCATGATGTTCCCAGAAGAATCACCAGGAGATTCTTGACTTAAAGGCTCCATGGTTTTCACATCTTAATATTCACCATCCAGTTCAAGTAAAACAATATTTTGGCATGAACCACTCATATATGTGGAATTATTTAATAACTATATATCATTATCATTATTATGCATATATTGTAGGCCATACACCAAAACAAAATATTAGAAAAAGTAACATAGAGAAGAATTTCGTTTGTTTTTGAGTTGGAGTCTCACTCCATCGCCCAAGTTGGAGTGCAGTGGTACACTGACAGCCACCCCAGTGTCGACCTGCTGGGTTCTGGCGATCCTTCCGCCTCAGCCTTCCAAGTAGCTGGAGCTACAGGCGTGCACCACCACACCTGGCTATTTTTTTTTTTTTTAATCGTAGAGACGAGGTCTCGCCAAGTTGTCTGGGCTGGTCTCAAACCCGCAGACTCAGGCAATCCACTTGCCTCGGCCTCCCAAAGTGCTGGAATTACAGGCTGAGCCACCGAGCCCAGCCGAGAATTTTAATATATTTTTCTTTCAACCCAAGGAACATTCAGCATATTTCCTCTAATGTATAGCTCTACTCAGTAAATAACTATCAGACAGTGAGAAAGAGTATATCTGTTAGAGCGTCCTGTAACCTCCTTCTCCATTGAGACACTAGAGCGGGGGTGTCTAATCTTTTGGCTTCCCTGGGCTGCATCAAGTAAGAGGAATTGTCTTGGGCCACACACAAATTATATAATGCAGTTAGTGTATATGCATACGAAAAACTACTTTTTAAAAAATATTTTAATTATAAAGTTTAGAAAATTGAAAACATGGTGCCACATTACTAGCTGTCCTGGGCTGCATGCAGCCTGTGAGTTGGATAAGCCTGCTCTAGATGATATTGGTGCTAATTCCAGGCTCAGGATGTCTATCATTCTCGTGGACTGGGGTCAACAAAATACAAGAGAGTCAGTTATATATTTTAGATAAGGATATTATATAAATATATATACATGTATGTGTATATATATGCATATGTAATCCATCTCCCAAGTATTACATAAAATATTATACTTAAATATTTAAATATTTTATAGCTATACTAAAAATGTATTGTCTTTCTAAATTTTAAATGTTAAGTAGGTGTCCTACATTTTAATTATTATTTTATCAAATCAATTCAATACTGGGCTTAGAACAATTTAGCTGTATCATGCTTAAAAAAGAACCCCCACACCCATTAAATTTAATTAATGGTTCAATTGTTCTCACTGGTAACTTAAAACTGCACTGGCCAATAAGTACAAACACATAAGGCAGTGCAAATAATGTGACAGTCAGTGTATTTGGTTCATACTCAGAAATCTTGAATGAGGCAGACATTATTCTAAAACTCCCTGATATGCTTGAGTTTATAAAGGAGTTAATTAAATATACATTTTTAGTCTTCCTCCAAATGTTTAACCTAGTAAAGGAACATGATAAATCCGGTACTTCTGACAAAATATAAAACCATGAGATCTGAAAACATAGTATAGACCTGGGGAAAATGGAATACAACACGAGGTTGTTGTCATATAAGTTGTCTGAGTGTAAACGAGAATTGGGTTCTATAAAACCCCACACAAACCTATAAGTCTGAATGCACACCTGAGCACTCTCTATGAGCAGTGATAGTTTGTCCTTGGGCTGAAGGTGAAGCCCCAGGGCACTCTGAGAGACACTGCAGATTGAGTTCATCTTCCTATTCTCACTTTCATCTTAGGCTACTCTTAATATTGTAAGCCCGAAAACATATGTACAACAACAGAAATTTTAGAAAACACCACATCATTAAAAGAGTCAGGAATTAAATATTGATCATAAAGGCCAAGGGCTTAGGTCAGGTGTCCAAAAAATAGAAGAAATGTAATAAAAGAAAGATGCCATTTTTGCATTAGAGAATATGTTATTTTAGAGAAAATAAAATTTGATAAAATTTATTTTCTCATATTTATGGTACCTATTATTTAGAATTTTATTATGTTATGAATAATGTTATTTTAATTCAGTACTATGCATGCTGCCTGACATATATTCAGGTATAAATCTATATTACAACATGATGCCCTGTGTTTTATTACAGTCAAAAGTGTCAATATTTCTTACCAAGTTTACCATATTCTATGCACAGCATTGTAAAACATATGACTGGTTATCAACAGCATAAAGTGATTATGAGAATTGCAGGTGACCTGAATTTTGGGGAGGAGGGTTTGTCAACTCATTGGCAATATTTGGCAACTGGAGAAACACAGCTGTCAACATCAGAAAAGGAAATATATTTCCTAGCTAGTATAGTTCCATGAAAATTATCTGTGAAATGTACAAATGGCAAAAAAAGTGGTTTCAAATACTATTGAGAAACTGATATGCATCTACAAATCTAAGTAATTTAACTTAGAGTAGGGTGCATCTGGAAGCACAGTGCCCACTAGCTATGGTTATTTGTAATCTTGAGACTGGATTCTTGGCTAATCTAAGGAAAAACATGGGCACAGGGAGTGTTGCTGCAGACGTAGGAGACAGAAAGGGGATTGAGCACAAATACTGAGCAATACATTTTTGGAAAGTTTAGAATCTTCCCAGCAGTGCGTTTCTCTGACTATTAAAACAAAAAAGTGTGAGCAAAATAAAACACTTTTTTCCCTAAAGACACTTAAAGTCTTTTACCATCATATCCTTATACATCATATTAATGAAAAAATAATAGTCATATGAAGTGTGTGAAATATTGTATTAGAAAACAATGGAAGCATGTCCTCAGGAAGTTCGATCAGGATCAGTCAAGACCCGTTATTTTAGGCATCCCTCCTTCCATGCATGACATTCAGGGGCTTGTAACAAAAACAATATTTTAAGACACATTTAAAACTCTCTGATGTTCATGAGCTGTGAAGCTTTTTTTACTGAATAAGTTTTTTGATGTTTTGATGTCCTGCATGAGCTAGAAATGCACAATTTTTATCATCATTTTTAATTCCTTTCTGTTTTCAACAGTTTTGATTCCATTCTCTCTATTTTCTATTTTAAGGACACATAGATACAAGAATACCGTACATAATCTTACTGAATTCAGAGAATATTAACTTGGGAATTTCAACAATTAAATTAGAATTTACTTTTCTTTTTTTGAGTCATGGTCTCACTCTGTTACCCAGGCTAGAGTGCAGTGGCACTGTCACAGATCACTTGACCCCCTGGGCACAGGCAGTCCTCCAGTCCTAGCCTCTGGATTAACTAGGACTACCATGCCAGGCTAATTTTTTTATTTTCTATTTTGTAGAGATGAGATCTTGCTATGTTATCCAGACTGGTTTCAAGCTCCTGAACCTAAGCAATCCTCATGTCTCAACCACCCAAAATGCTGGAAAACGGGCATGAGTCACCATAACTGGTCTACTTGTCATTTTTGTAAATATGTTTTATTGAGCTAAATACAATCTGAAACTTTTAGAGCAAGAAATAACGATAGTAAATTTAGATGATATATTTATAAGGGAATGGTATGTTATTCAACGTTGCAAATCAGAAATTTTGATATCATTACCTAAATAGGCTTATAGTATTAAAGACATGGTAAAATATCCTCAAACTTAAAGAAGACATATGATTAAATTATTTTGATTAGTTCATATTATTGTGGCTTAAGATAAGAATGTTATAAAATTATTTATTGTGTTAATCTTTTAAAGTAAGAAATAGTCAAAATTCTATTTCTAATACAGCATAAAATTGGACTAGTTTTCTTCCTAAAATTATTAATTTATGTGCTCTTAATATTAATGATTTTTGTATTTCACCTGGAAACACTTACTAATTAGTTATAATTTAGTGAGATATAGGAACACAATTGTGAGAGAATTACAGACACCAGTGAGAAAATTTTGGCTCTTCCCACTACCCACCTGAGTCTTGAGCTCTTGCTCTTATGGAAGCTGAGAAACACTCATCCAACTGAGTCTCAGTTATTTTATGTTTGTGAATTGTGGTCGCTAAGACATGGTTTAAGGAAGGGATGCTGACATTTTGTTTTCCTCCAGGCCCATAATTGTCATATCACCTGTAGAAACAGGATATCTCTAGCCCTGGGATTGTTAGAAAGTGGAGCCACCAAAGAGACAACTAAAATTACCTAGTTCCTGGAAAACAACAGAGTAAGGAGCAGCTGCTTTTCCAAACTTTCCCATTTGGGAGCTCATTTTCTTAGGCAACCTTGCCCAGGTGGGTTGTCTGCTCTAAGACCTTGCCAACAAAAAAGTTCAACAATAACTTCAATTTTTTTTTCATTTCTAAGTAAGATTACCTAATGTATTCTTGCTGACTCAAGAGGTTTCTGATGTTTATACCAGGAAATACCAAGAAAGTATATCACAAATATGGTAGTGATAATTAAGGTTAAAGTTAGGGTTACTATAACAAAGATATGGTTGATGACTGTCACAGAAGTAAAACGATGTCAATTGCTAAGAATATTCATTTTATTCCACACATTCTAATGCTGAGTGTGTAAAGTAAAATATCCCTATGAGTAGAAACAACAGAGGAGACTGAGAACAGGGTGGCAGAATGCTCTACCATGACATCCTGGATGTTCACATCAAAATAAGATATCTTGGTAAGAATAGTGCTCATCCCAATCTTCTGTTTCTGAGTGGTCCCTGGATTTCAGGGTCACAGGTAGTTTATGTACTACTGATTTTGGAATAAACAAAATGTCCCCTGCACCAGATCTATGCTGGTGAGGGGCTCTTTTTTCTAAAGGACACAGCCTTGAGTCATGGCAGCTGACATAAGAGGCAGAATGCCAGTATATTGCTACTCCTATGCCCCAACCAGTTTGGAAAGATGCACTGCAGTGGATGGAAAGGAACCCTCTACTCAGACAGAATAGTCTTTAGTTTCTGTGACAGTTCACTTAGAATGACGGTCTCCAGCAGAATGCTGCAAAAAAGCATGATTTTCTTCTTCTTTATGGCTGCATAGTATTTCATTGGGCATATGTACCACATTTTCTTTATTCAGTATGCTTTTGATGGGCATCTGGTTTGGTTCCATGTTTTTGCTGTTGTGAACAGTGCTGCAATAAATAGACATGTGGAGGTGTCTTTTGGTAGGGTAATTTATGTTCTTCTAGGTGTATTCCCAGAAGTGGGATTGCTGAGCTATATGGTGTCTCAATTTTTAGTTCTTTGAGAAAATGTCACACTGCTTTCCACAAAAGCTGAACTAACTTACATTCTCATCAGCTGTGTAGAAGCATTCATTTTCCTCCACAACCTTACTTTTTTTTTTTTACTTTTTAATGACAGCCATCCTAACTGATGCGTGGTGGTACATCATTACAGTTTTGGTTTGCATTTCTCTGATTAATGAAACTGAGCATTTTTTCCTATGTTTGTTGGCTCTTTGCATGTGAGAAATGCCTGTTCATGTTGTTTGGCAACGTTTTAATGGGCTTATTTTTTTTCTTTTGTCAGTTTGCTTGAGTTCCTTATAGATCCTAAAAATTAGGCCTTTTTCAGATGTGTAGCTTGTAAATGTCCCCCGCTCTGCACCCCCCGCCATTCTGTGTGTTGTCTCTTTACTTTCTTGTTGTTTCTTTAGCTATGAAAAAACTTTTTAGTTTGATATACTACCAATCAATTTCAGATTTTACTGCAATTGCTTTTGAAGGCTTGGCCATGAATTTGTTGTCTAGGGATCACTTAGGAGGGTGTTCCCTAAGTTTTCTTCTAAGATTATTACAGTTTGAGGTTGCACATTTAAGTCAGATCCATTTTGAGTTAATTGGTGTATATGATGATGGGGTAAGTGTCCAGTTTCACTCCTCTGCATGTGATTAGCCAGTTTCCCTAGCACCATTTGCTAAATATGATATCCTTACCATTTGCCAAATATGATATCCTTACCTCAATGTTTGTTTTTGTCAGCCTTGTCGAAGATAAGTTGGTTGAAGGTCTGTGGTTTGTTTCCTGGATTCTCTGTCCTGTTCCATTGGTCTATGTGTCTATTTTTGTTCCTCTACCCACGCTGTCTTGGATACTTTATCCTTGTAGTAAGTTTTGAAGTCTGGAAGTGTAATGTTTCCAGCTTGTTCCTTCTGCTGCAATGGCTTTAGTTGTTTAAACTCTTTTTTGCTTCTATATGAATTTCTGTACTGCCTTTTACAAATCTCTGAAAAATGATGCTGGTAATTTGACAGGGAATGCATTGAATCTGTAAATTGCCTTGGGTAGAATGAATATCTTGACAATATTGATTATTCTAATTCATGAGCATGGAATGTTTTTCCATTGTTTTGTGTTGTTCTTGATTTCATCGAGTGTGTTTTGTCGTTCTCATTGTAAAAGTCTTTCATCACTTTGGTTAGATGGATGCCGAGGTATTTTGGTGTGTGTATATGTGTTGATGTGTTGTGGGGGGGGTGTTGTGAAATGGGATTGTGATTTTTATTTTATTATCAACCTGCTCATTGTTGATGTATAGAAATGCAACTGTTTTTTGCACATCAATTTTTGTATCCCAAGACTTTACTAAGGTCATTTATCAATGCCAAGGAGGTTTTTGACCAACTACCCAGGGTTTTCTAGGTATAGAATCATATTATCTGCAAAAGGGGATAACAACTTTCTCTTTTCCTATTTGGATACCCCTATCTCTTTGGCCTTATTGCTCTAGCTAGGATTTCCAGTACTATGTTAAATAAGAGGGTCGAGAGCAGGCATCCTTGTCTTGTTCAGTTCTTAGGGGAGATGCTATGAGCTTCTGTCCATTAAGCATGGTGCTGGTTGTAGGTTGGCATAGATGGCACTTATTCTTTTAAGAAATGTTTCTTTGATGCCTAGGTATTTTAGAGTTTTTATCAAGAAGAGATGTTGGATTTTTATTAAAGTTTTCCTGCATCGAATGAGATAATCATGCGGCTCTTGGTTTTACACCTGTTTATGTGATGTATTACATTTATTGCTTTTCTGCATCCCAGGAAGGAAGACCACCAGATCATTATGAATGAAGCTTGAAATGTGCTGTTGAATGTAATTTGCTTCAATCTTGTTGAAATGTTTTTGCATCTATGTTCATCAGGGAAATTGGCTGATAGTTTTCTTTTTAATTTTCTTTTGAGTTTTGCCATTTTGGGGTATCAGGATGATGTTGCCTTCATATAATGAGCTATGGAGAATTCCTTCCTTCTTGATTGCTTGGAATACTCTCAATAGCATTAGTATCAGTTCTTCCTTACACATCTGGTATAATTCATCTAAGAAACCATCTAGCCCAGGGCATGTTTATTATTGTTGTTGTTATTATTATTATTGGCAGGGAGATTTCTTATACTGAGTTGATTCATTGGTCTGTTTAAGGTTTAAGGTTTCAGTTTCCTCCTGTTTTAATCTTGGGAGGTTATGTGATGCCAGGAATTTCTCCATTTCCTCCTTTAGATTTTCTAGTTTTCTTGCATATAGATGTTTGTAGTAATCACTTATAATCTTTTGCATTTTTTCACGGTCCATTGTAACATTACCTTTTTCATTTCTAATTGAGTTTATTCAAATTTTCTCTCTCTCTCTTTTGTTGTTGGCCAGGGGATCTGTCAATCATATTTATCCTTTAAAGAAACCAGGTTTTTGTGTCATTCATCCTTTGTATGATTACTTTGGGTCTCTATTTCATTTAGCCGTGATTTTATTTTAATTATTTTCATTTTGTACTAATTCTGGGATTTAATTGCTTCTTTCTTTACAGCTCCCATAGGTAAAACATTAGACTGTTTTCTTGAGATCCCTCTGCTTTCTAGATATATGCATGCAATGTTATAAACTTCCCTTTCAGCACCACTTTTGTAGTGCTCCAGAGGTTTTGGTGCATTGTGTCTTTGTTTTCGTTTGTTTCTAGAAATCCTTTGATTTCTTCCTTGATTTCTGTGTTAATCCAAAATTATTCAGATGCATTTTTATAAATTTCCATGTATTTGTGTGTTTTATTGGGGAGGATTCCTGTTGGTGATTATATTTATTTTTATTCCACTGTGGTTTGAGATCATTGGTATAATTTCAAACTTTAAAACAAATTTTAAGTTTGGTATTTTGAGTTGGAAAGGCTAGAAAGCAGTGACATGATCACTGCTCATCGTAGCCTTGATCTTCTGGATTAAGGCAATCTTTCCATCTCAGTCTGCCAAGTAGCTTAGACTATAGGCATGCACCACCATACCTGGTTAATTTTTTGATTTTGTTTGTTTGTTTGTTTGTTAGAGTAGATCTTGCTATATTGCCTAGCTGGGTCTCGAACTTTTGAGCTCAAGGAATTCTCCCACTGCAGCCTCCCAAAGTGCTAGGATTACAGGCATAAGTCACAACATCCAGTCTGACCTTTCGAAATTTGTTCACACATGATTTATTTATGTGATCAATCTTGGAGTTTGTTTCATGTGTTGATGAGAAGAATATATATTGCAGTTTTGGGGTGAAGCATTCTGTGGATGTCTGTTAGGTTCCATTGGTCTAGTGTTAAGTTTCCAGATTTCTTTGTTAGTTTTTTGTCTTATGCTGTTAGTGGGGTATTAAAATTTCTGACTATAATTGTATGGCTGTCTATGTCTTCTCTTAGTTTAATTAGCAATTATTTTATAAATTTGGATGCCTATTCAATATGGCTATTATTTTCTGATGAATTGAGCCCTTTCTCATTACGTAGTGCCCTTCAATGTCCTTTCTAACTTTTGTTGGTCTAAAATCTGTTTTGTCTGATATAAGAGTAGCTGCTCTTGCTCCTTTTTATTTTTTCATATGTTTGGAGGATTTTTCTCCAGCTTTTTACCTTGAGCCTGCAGGTGTCATTTGCAGTGAGGTGGGTTTCCCAAAGGCAGCAGTCTGTTCACATTTAATTTAGTTATTGATATATGGGGTTTGTTTCTGTCATATTGCTATTGAGAGACTGCTATTTAGGTTTTGTGGTTGATTTGTATGGTCTGTAAACTCTGAGCTAGTCTATGTTTTTGAGATGTGTGGAATTGTTCTTTTGTTTGTGTGCTTAGAACTTTCTTAAGTATTTCCTGGAAGGCTGATCTGGACACGGCATATTTTCTGAGGGATTAGATGAATGGGAAGGATTTGAATTCTCCTTCATTAATGATGATGAGCTTGGTGAGATAGAAAATATTTGGCTGGAATTCCTTTTCTTTAAGAATGTTAAAGATGGGACCCCAGTCCTCCCCTCAACTCCCTGCTAGGAATTGTAGAATTTCTGCTGAGAAGTCTGCTGCAATTCTGGTGGCTCTTTCTTGGTAGGTTGTCTGTTCCTTCTCTCTGGCTGCCTTTGAAATTTATTCTTTCTTGCTTACCTTGACAAATCTGATTGTTATGTGCCTTGGGAATAATTTTCTCATTTAATACTTCACAGAAGTTCTCCAAATCTCTTATGTCTGTATATCTGTCTCTCTAGCAAGATAGGGGATTTTTTTCTTGGATGACATCTTGGAGTGCTCGTTCCAGGTTGTTCTCAGTGTCCCCTTTTCTCTCAGGATGCCAATCAATTATAGATTTGTTCTCTTCACATAATCCAAAACCTCTTGTAGACTTTGCTATTCTTCCTAAGCCTTTTCATCTTGATTTTGTCAAACTAAGTTAGTTCAATTGTTTGATCAATTTATCTGAGATTCTATTCTCTGCCCAGTTGATTCTGCTGTTGAAGCTTGTTACTGTATTTTAAAATTCCAGAAGATAATTCATTTCCAGAAGTTCAGATTGGTCCTTTCTTACAATGGCCAGCTCAACTTTCACTTCCTGCACTGTTTCTGTGGCCTGAATACCTGTGTATTCATGTTCTCATGGATCTTATTGAGTATCTTTGCCATTCACAGTCTAAATTCTATGTCTGTCTTCAGAAACAGGTCTTTCTGGATGGGCTCTGTTGCTTAGGCTCTGATAAGCTTTTTAAGGGAGAGTTCCTGGGTTATCTCTCCTATGGATGAGACTGCAGAGGCTTGTGTGAGATGTGTAGAGAAGAAAAGCTGTCATTTTTATTCCCCCCTTTTGTCTCCAGTGGTGCTCTCTTGATCTCATGTCCCATTCACTTCTAGGGGTGTCTGGGACTTGAGACTGTTCATCCTTCACATCCCCAGGTGACTGTGTGATAGGTCTCAGCTTGGGTTTTTAGGTCGACCCTCAAAGTCCTAAGTATACGTCTCTATATAGGTTTCTTTGTAGAGAGCTACCATTGGGCAATGTCTTCAGGTGGCCATCTTGGCCTCCCCTCCCCAGGCATTTTTATCTTAATACTTAGTGCTGATATCCTTGAATTTTGAATCTACCTCAATTTATTCATTTTTTAAATTTCACACTTTAGATAAATTTTAGTGTAAAGTACTTGCAATTATTTTGTCAAATTTATTTCTAAATATTTTCATGATGCTATTATTAATAAAATAGTTTTCTTAATTTAATTTTTGATTGTTGACTGCTATCATATAAAAGTGCTATTTAACTTTGTGTGGTGATTTTGTATTCTGTGACATTGATGAACTTGTTTATTAGCTCAAGTAGTTTTTAAAATAAATTTCTTACATGTTTTTATGCATTATGGCAATAAGAAATTATTCTATTTTTCTCATCTGGAGGATGTTTTTTATTTTTCTCATATAATTTTTTGGCAAATACCTACAGAACAATGTTAAATAGAGTGGTAAAAATAAAAATTCTGGTCCTGTTTCCAAACTTATGGGTAAAGCCCCCAGTTTTTCCTCATTAATAATATATTTACTCTTTTTTTTTATAGATGGCTTTTAGCAGATCTCTAAAGTTTCTTTCTATTAGTTTGTTGGGTGCTAGATTTTGAATAGCTGCTGGATTAATCAGACTTTTTCTGCCTATTTATTTATCTTTTTCTTTGTTCAAGTAATATTGTTTAATATATTTTTTGATTTTTAAAATATTAAGCCAATGTTGCATTTGTGAAAAAATCTTTTTGGTCATGTCATGTAATAATTTTTATATGTTTCTGTATTTAATTTACTAGTATTTCTGATAATTTCTTGGTCTAAATTAATGTGAAATGTTGGTCCATAGCATTTGTGATGTTTTTGTTTGGTTTTGGTTTTGGTATCATGGTAATACTGTCTAATAGATTAATTGGGAAATGTTACATCCTCTATGGATAAAGGTTCTTTTAGAAATCAGTATAATTTTTATAAAATATTGATAGGGTTTGCAATTTAAGCAATTTAACACTGAGATTTTCCATAAAAATATTTTTAATAAATATTTCTTCTGTACTAGTTATATGGATATTCGTGTATTCTATTTCATTATATATGTTTAGTCATATAATCTATTTCTTCAGCTTACTTATATAAACTGTGCCTATACAGACATTTATATTTATTTTGTAGTACTTTATAAAAAATGATATTCTAGAAACTTGACATGAAAAAGTTAGAATGAAAATAGAAAGCGAGGCTTTAGCTCAGTCAGTAAATTACTTAAAATTTCCTCAATTGTTAGAAGAAAGAACAGCTATAATTGTGTTAATTAATATTTATATTTACTGTGTGAGACAACTGAGTTACTGAATTTATAAAAATTTTTATGGAATAAAACTGCCATTTGACTTCAAATTTATAATGTAGGGAAACTAAGCCTACCTTCTATTTTTATCAATATTTAGATAAGACAGAAAAATAAATTTAATAAGAACAAATGCAACATATACTATATTTGAAAAATATGAACAAAAGATCATTTGACAATTAGGGTAGTCAGTATTTAGCACATACAATGTGCTGAGCACTATTTTAAGTCATTAAACACCTAACTGTCTAAAAGTTTAAAATAAATGACCTAAATATCTATTGTAATATAAAAATTCTTCGAGGCAAAAAATCAACAAGGAGATCCAGAACCTAAACTTGACACTCAAACCAAATGTACTTAATAGACACCTACAGATTATTCCACCCAACAACCACAGAATATACATTCTACTCATCACCACATGGAACATACTCTAAGAGCAATCACATCCTTGGCCATAAATCAAGCATAAACAAATTCTGTGTGATTGAAATGTTGCCATGCACTTTCTCAGATCACAGTGGAATAAAAATAAATATCAACACCAAAAAATTTCCCCAAAGCCCACACAAAGATGTGGACACTAAACAGCATGATGCTGAACAACTACTGGGTCAACACTGAAATCAAAGAAGAAATTAAAAGATTCCTGGAGACAAATAAAAATGAAGAACTCTCTTACCAAAACCTCTGGGATGCCATGAAATCAGTTTTAAGAGAGGAATTTACATCTCTGTGAGTACACATCAGGAAAATGGAAAAATCACAAGTAGAGAGCCTATCAAATCACCTAAGGAGCTAGAAAGAGAAGACCACCAAAACCATAACTTTAGCAGAAGAATCCAAATCACTAAAATAAGAGTCCAAATATGGGACACAGAAGACAAAAATATCATAGAAAACATCAACAAAACAAAAAGCTGACTCTTTGAAAGAATTAACAAGATTGATGGACCCCTAACCAGAATGACCAGGAAGAAGAGAGAAAAAGCCCAAATAAACACAATCAGAAATACAAAAGATCAAATCACAAAGGTATACAAAAGATTATCAGAAATTACTATGTACTCCTATATGGAAACAAACTTGATAACCTCAATCAAATGGAGGACTTTCTGACATCACACAACCTCCCCAGGTAGAAACAAGATGACATTGAGACATGAAATAGACCAATAACAACCCAGGAAGTTGACTCTGTCATAAGAAAATTAACTACCAAAAAAAAAAAAAAGCCCTGGATTGGATGACTTTCCAGCAGAATTCTACAGAACATACAAGGAGGAGCTGATACCAATCCTATTGAAAGTGTTCCAGGCAATTGAGAAAGATGGAATTCTCCTGAAATCAAATCATTTTATGAAGCAAGCATCACACTGATACCCAAACTGGGTAAAGGTCCAACGAAAAAAGAGAACTATAGGCCAATATCCCTTATGAACATAGATGCAAAGAATCCGGAACAAGATTCTAGCAAATCGGTTTCAAAAATACCTCTCAAAAATCATCTACCATAACCAAGCAGGCTTCATCCCCAGGATGCAGGGCTGGTTCAACATCTTCAAGACCATAAATGTAATTAAATACATCAACAGATGTAAAAATAAGAACCACATGATTATATCATTAGATGTAGAAAAAGCTTTTGATAAAATCCAGCATCCCTTCTTGATAAAAACCCTCAAACACCTACGTATACAAGGAACATACCTCAAAATAGTAAGTGCCAGCTACGATAAACCCACAGCTAACAAATTGCTAATTGGACAGAAACTGGAAACATTTCCCCTGAAAACTGGAACAAGACAATGTTTTCTACTCTCACTCCTCTTGTTCAACATTGTGTTGGAAGTCCTAGCTAGGGCAATTAGACAGAGAAGGAAATCAGGAGTATCCAAATAGGAAAAGAGGAAGTCAAGCTATTTCTCTTTGCTGACGATATGATCTTATACCTCGAAAATCCAAAAGAATCTGTCAAAAACCTTCTTGCACTAATAAAGGACTTTGGAGAAGTGTGCAAAAGACAATTGCATTCTTATACACCCACAACAAGCAGGCAGAGAATCAAATAAAAAGCACAATTCCATTCACAATAGTCACACAGAAAAAGAAATACCTCAGCATCTTCCTAAACAGAGAAGTGAAAGCCCTTTACAATGAGAACTACAAAACACTGCTCAAAGAAATCCAAGAAGACACAAACAAATGGAAAAATATTCCATGCTTATGGATAGGAAGAATCAACATTGTTAAGATGTCCATCCTACCAAAGGCAATCTATAGATTCTACACAATACCCATTAAATGACCAACATCATTTTTCTCAGACCTGGAAATGACAATACAGAAATTCATATGAAAACATAAATGACCACGAATAGCCAAAGCAATCCCTAGCAAAAGAAACAAAGCAGGAGGTATCACACTTCCAGACTTCAAATTTTACTATAAGGCTACAATAATCAAAACAGCCTGGTATTGGTACAAGAACAGGCATACAGACCAAAGAACAGGATAGAGATACCGGAAGCAAAACCTCAATTTCTCAACCAACTTTTGCAATGTGTCAAAAAAAAAAAAGAGAATGCTTTAAAAAAATCAAATGGAACACCACCAAAAAAGAAAAGAAACAAAAATTAATGAGAGAAAAAGAAATATAATTTACAATAGTGAGCATAGAAAACCCAAAGTGGTATAGCACCAAGAACAGATAAATATTAACAAAGCAGAGAAAATTTATTAAAGCTAAAATTGGAAACTTAGTTAAAATACCTTTAACCAAAAAAAGATAAATTAATATATTTTTAAGTGGAAAAAATACTGAGTCACATGGTAGCCAATAGGAGTTTTTTAAGAGTATGCTTCGAGAAGAAATAAATAATTTTGTGTATACAGTTATAAATAAAAATGAACGA
Organism: Cephalopachus bancanus; assembly: GCA_027257055.1. Classification (NCBI taxonomy): domain Eukaryota; kingdom Metazoa; phylum Chordata; class Mammalia; order Primates; family Tarsiidae; genus Cephalopachus; species Cephalopachus bancanus. Next base: position 32,930 of record JAPVLO010001150.1, on the reverse strand, counting down.
GTAAGGAACGATACAGGAATATTAATTCCTGTAGGGCACTGAACTAAAAATACCAAATAATCTTTGACAGCATCAAATTAAAAAATATTTGGTCATAATAAAAGTGAAATCCCACAATTTTATTAAAATCAGATTTTAAAATCCTATGATACTTGAATAATTTAATTGATGGAATAATAATCTTTTTTATTAGTACCTTTCTAAAAATTGATGGTACTTTTGTCGTATATTTTTCAAAATATTGATTATTGTTTTATCATAAGTGATTTGTACCAAAGGACAGACAGTCGCATACAAGTTAGCTACAAGTGCCTGAATATCCAGTATTACTGGGTCATACAACCTCAACATGACTAAAGAGGTTGAAATAATAATGTCCACCAAGTACATGACCACAAAGCAACTCACCAGCAGCAGAAGGTTCCAGGTGGCCCTTTTCTCTGGGGAGTCTCTTGGAGAGAGGGAGGAGCTGAAAAGGTGCTGGGATCGCCTATGATGTCTGGACAAGAGAATCACCATGTACACACTTGAGAGCAGCATGATTCCTACAAAGGAGACATCCCTGGATATTGTCAGAATAAAAAACAGGCTCCTAATGATGTAGGTCATGGGGGAAATTGAGCAGAATTTACTGACATTGAGTAGATTGGTCTGGGTCACATTGGAATAAGCAACAATGTAGATGATTATGTTACTGTTGAAAGATAAATTGAGGGACCAAAAACACATGAAAACATGGACAGTGTAATTTGTGAATGTACGTTTAAATCTTGCCAACCAGGAGGTGCTGGGGCTGATGGTGATGACCTGGAGCACGCTCAGGAGACAGGTAGTACAGATGGAGAGGCCTCTCATCACCCTGATTGTGTAGAGAAATACTTTACACTTGAAGTTATTCCAAAAATTTAGTGACTCAAACATGTCTAAAGAAAAGAAATTTACTACAGTGAGGAGCAACACCATGTGGATGAAGGCCAAGTGACAGGTGATCAGGTCATGGGGCTTGGATTTGTAATCCAGGAGTGTGAAGATGCGGAAGAAAAGGAGGAAGATGTTGGCTGAGATTCCAATGCCAGCTTGGTAATAAAATGCAGTTTTTAATGACAACATACGTGGAAAGTGTCTTCTTCTTAATGGCATAGAGGATACATATTTTGTATATCTGGAAAAAAATTTGCATCATCGATGTTTATTCTTCAGTAGCCAGATTTATCACAGATAAAATTCATTTTTATTTTATGCCTTACCCTTCACAAATCTTGATTATCTTATGTGAATACCTGACAATCTCTGCAATATTTTTATACTAACATATAACAAATAAATCATAACATATAAATAGCACACACATGTGCATGTGTGTGTTATTTATATAACCAACATATTCACAATCTTTGCTTTATAGCACACAAAGATGTATACTATACTCTTATTGTACCTGTGTGTCCCTCTTTAGAAATATTTTTATTCTGCTTGATCTCACTTTATATTTAGCACATTGATACTATGAATATGTAAAATGACTCAGTTATATGCATACTGTTGAAGTGAATAAAATTTTATGTGACTAGATTATCAAAATAGACAGTTGAAAATATAATCATATCTGATCTTCTTTCTGACAGATGTCATTTTGACACTTCATTTTCTTCATCTCCTTTCTACATTTCTGGACCCTTGTGTTATATTGGACCTACCATGATAGGATAAAATAGGATAAAATAGGATAACATTCCTATTTTTAAACAGGAGGTTAGTAACTCTGATCCTATGTTTATATACATATGTAACTTTATATACATATTTCCATTACATATAACATATTCCCAATCTCAGAATTAGGACATGGACATCTTTGGAAGGCATTATTGTCCTTACCCAAATCCTCTTAGGTAGATCACTTAAAAATGACCCTGGCTCTCTCCCTGCACAGTTTTCATCTCAGAGATCCCCTATGTAAATTTTCTTTATCTAAGCAGAGGATTCCTAATGTGCAGAACTGAATTGTCAAGAAGATAAGTAATACTTGTTATCATTTTATCACTACCCTAAAACTGCATCAAAATGATCACATGTTGATCTTTTTTCTCAAGATTCCACATAAAACAGGAATCTCCTTGAAAAATACTTAAGTCTCCAATGGTAAAGATAATTTTTTTCAAATTTTATCAGGATATCTACAGTATCAGAATACCTTGCATAATTTCACTGAACAATTTTGCCAGGGTAAGGCATTATTGTTTTTTCAAATTAATTTAATCCAGTGATTAGAACAATTCAGCTTAATGACCCAGGAAAAATGGAAAATCACTTATCATTATACCATTCCATATATAAAACAATGCAGAAATGTTGACAGGCAAAACCACCTAATATGTATGAGTTTATGAAGTACACATTGTGTAGCTGAATAATTGTTACTTTCTCCAAAAGCTTAAGCTAGTAAACACTTTTTATCTTTACTGCCAAAACCAAACACCAGATAGTCCCACATGCCTCTCCCTCAACTCAGTATGGTTTTGCTCTCATGATGGAACCAGAAAAAGCACCAGAATATCATTGACTTAAAGATTTAATTTGTTGCCAGGTGTCATGGCTCACACCTGTAATCCCAGCACTTTGGGAGGCAGAGTCGAGAGGATTGCCTGAGGTCAGGGGTTCAAGACCAGCCTGAGCAACATGGCAAGACCTTGTCTCTACAATAAATAAAAAAATCAGCCAGGCATGGCGTCGCATACTTGTGGTCCCAGCTACTTGGAAGGCTGAGGTGGAAGGATTGCCTGAGCTCAGCAGGTCGAGGCTGCGGTGGCCATGAGCATGGCACTTCAACTCCAGCCTAGGCGACAGAGTGAGACTTCAACTCAAAAAAAAAAAAAAAAAGATTTAATTGTCTTCATATTTTGACATTAGAGTTCCAGTAAAAGGATACTTGGAAATGGACTAGCAATATATTTACAACTGTTTATAAACTTTATGTTAATTACTTCTATTAATATAATACACTATAAACCATACACCAAAAAGAAATAAATTAGATTAAATAACAGATAAAATGTTAATTTTTTATCTTACCCCATGATGTATTCAGCTTATCCCCTGAATTTTATGGCCATCTCTCTGTAAATGACCACCACACACTGAGAATAGTTGATCATGAATCATCAGATGGAGTCTTTCTCCAACAGGTTTCTTGAGGTCATTGGTGTTGAGAATGGTCAAGAGAAGACCATGGTTATCATTGATCAGAATGGACAGCTAAAATATATTTTTATTATTTCTTTTGGAAAATTCATCTTTACTCTCTGATTGTAATAACTGATAAGTGTTAACAGCATATGAGTGTGCTCCAAAGTCATTTTTTAAATTTAAATTTTAAAGTGAATTTTGTATTCTGTAGTTTTATTTGATGAATGTGGCAACTCCACTATACAAAAATCATGGGATTTGAAGTAATATGATGTTTACCTTGGAGAAATGGTATAGAAAAAAGACCAGAGGGGTCATCTCTAGGCAGATTGGAGTGCAAAGGATAATTGGGTTCTATCTGATACATTAAAAGTTTATAAAATTTTTACTGGGCTAGGCACAGTGGCTCACATCTATAATCTCAATACTTTGGGAAGCTGAGGAGGAAGGATCACTTGAAGCTAAGAGATTGAAACCAGCCTGGACAACATAGGGAGACTCAGTTTCTAAAAAAAAAAGTCAGCATGGTGATTTGTGCCTCTAGCTTCAGATACTTGAGAGGTGGAGGAAGGAGCATTTCTTGAGCCTTCAAGGCTGTAGTGAGCTATAATCACACTACTGCATTCCGGTCTGGGCAACAGAGCAAGATTCTATTTTTAAAAGAAAAAACAAATAACAAAAAAATCTTTAAAAATATGAATGGTCATGTCAGCTGTCAGTATTAGAAGTGACAACCAGAAGCTGCTGGGGCTGAGGGGGCAGCCCCTGAGCACTCTCAATGAGCAGGTAATCAGATAATGCATGTCAAGTTCACTTCATTATACTGGCTTTGGCTTAGATTATTCTCAATATTATAAACTCAATGCATCTACATAATCATGGATAATGGTGGGGAAAATATCATTATTAAATTAACCAGAAACAAAAGACTGATTATAAAGTCTGTGACCTTAAGTGGAACATCTGAAGAAAAGAGTGTACTAAAATGAACAAACCACTTACACAAACCCAGCAGCTATTTTGCATGCAACTAATGTGTTATTTTAAGAAAAATCAGTTTGCAAAAACTTATTTTCTCAGTTTTATAATTATATATAATTATTAGGGTAGTGCTGTGTTATGATAAATAACAGTGTCACTTTATAAACAAATGTGCAGTGATTTCTGCACTCAGTAATATAATCTACATGATAAAATATCTTGTTTTATTTTATTATTATATTAATGACATGTGTAACTTTTATTATACATTTTACCATATTTATTGAGCAGCATTTTAAAGACCTATGACTGGTCATTGACAACATAAAATGAGAATTTCAGGTGACGAATCAAGGCATATTTATTGATACGGTAGCCATTGGTGGCAACAAGAATAAATTTGCTGGCAAATTCAGGAAGATAAGCACTTTTTCATCAAGATTAGTTCCATGGAAGAAACTTTATGAAATGGACAAATGCCAGAAGAGGGAATGTGGAAACACCTAACACTACTGAGTGACTGTAACATGTGCTCCATTCATTGGTGATTTAACTAGTGTAGGTACAGCTGGAAGTACAAAGCTGCTGACAAGGGTATTCATAATCTCACACATTTAATTCTCAGTTCTCCTGAGAAACAGTGTAAGTAGCAAAAGTGTCACTGCAGAGGTCAGAGACAAAAAAACAGCAGGAGCCTGATCATAAATCATAAGCTATAGATTTTGGAAAACCCTCAAAAGGGCTCTGTGAAAGTGTGTTATTTTGAGTATCAGAACCAAGAAGACACCAGGAATGCATTAAACTGTTTTCAAGAGCTGGTGACATGCACCCTTGTGCACCACTCTAGTGAGAAGATGAGATTCATAGCAACTGGGGCAAATAATGGATCTTGAGGGAGATGGAAAGTGTGGCTTCTGTTTCCTAATCAGTTCCACTAGCATCCCAGGATCCCTGACATTATCCTCCTAATGCATAAAATGCAGAATTTTAATACAAATATTTTAAGACAAACTTAAAATTCTGCAATGTTTGAAAACATAGAGGTTTTCTATTGATCAGTTGTCTAGATGTATTGATACCTTTGTGGCTACAAATGTACAATCACTCATTTGTTTACAACAGTATAGTGATTTCATACTGTCTTTCATTTTAAAGATGCATAGATATTGGAACACTTTTTTTTTTTTTTTTTTAAGCTTGGGGCTTATTCTTTATTAATGGAATCACAGTCAGAGTGGAGGCAGGAAGCAGCAGAGCCGATGCCCCTGGGAGTTCCTCCTTCTCGTGGGGTGTGGGCGAAAGGGTTAGTCAGACGTGGATTGGAATTCCAGTTCTCTCACTTCTGGGCTGTGTGGCCTGGGGCAAATGACTCAGCCTCTCTAAGCCTAGGTTTATCTTCAAAACAAAGGAAACTAATATCTATCTTACAGGATTAGCCTATGGATTAAATGAGATAATGTGAGTGAATATACCTGGCACCCGGTGGGTCCTCACGGCCACTGTCATTCTATGATTATCTATACTCTTTGGGAAGGGGATGACTCAGGTTCTGTTGCCCCTGGCGTCCTGGGAAGCAGATAGGGGCAAGGCAAAGGGCAAATGAGACTGGAGGTCTTAGCAGGGAGCACTGCCTGCCTGCAGGATCAATGGGAGGCCCAAACCTGGATCCCAGCTGTGCCTTCTAGGGTAAGCAGCAGAAATGAGAGCCCCCCTTTCCCCCTACCTTGCTCAGTGGGGTCCCCTTTTGGGAGCTCCAGGGTTAGCGAGGTCCTGCGCAGAGACCCTAGTGGCTTACAGAGTAGGCCCCGAATCTGTGGATTGCTTTTCCTCCATGGCCCGGTCGCTGGGGTACACTGGGTTATTCAAGTCAGCAAGTTTCAGCATTGTCTCGTCCACCTCCTCAAACTTCTTGGTTTTGTAATGGTCCACGCCGTTGAGAAAATTGAGCAGTATGATGTCACTAACAGTTCATTCCCCAAGGTGGGGGAGGGGGCCAAAGCCAGGAAGTATGGCAACAGCTATAGCTCAAAGAGCACATGGCCACACCAGAGTCTAGCAAGGTAATGAATGGCACCCAAAATTTCATAGAGAGGAGACTGGTGGGAGAAGCGGACCAGATTACTCTATTTTTACTAAATTCATACAACATTAATATAAAACTTGTGATGATTCAGCAACCAAATTGGAATTTGTCAATTCTTGTGAAAATATTTTAAAATAAACATTTAGAATTTGAGGCTTTTGGAGAAAAAATCAGGGATACCAAATTTGAAGAATAACTTTAAAAACACACACTATTTCCTTCTGCATTGCAAATTACTTTTCTCTTGTTACTATAAAAATTCGACACAACCTAATATTCCAATCAGTGTTATAAGTTTTAATATATTTAAAAACCATGAAATACGAAATCTGAATTTGTTTAAAAATATTTGAACACATGTTGAACATTTTTAGCTCATATTCATCTAGCTAGTCACTAGCTTTATAAAAATTTGAAAAATCATGGAAGGTAATATTTCCAAATACTTCCATAATAACGACAAAAAAAATCATTTGGTTAGTAATTACTAAAATGGAATAAACAAAATCATCTTTATGGCTGCCTGTTAAAAATTCATTATTGTATAAATTTAAGAACATTTCAAGTTTTATAATATCATGACTTTGAACAGTTCCTCAAAGTTTTAAACATTTTAAAGTATCTTCAAAGTTAAAAGAACAAAAACATATGACTAAACCATACTGAATTAGTTTAAATTTTCTATGTCTTACCAGGTAAAATTTCATATAAATGCATACAGTAAGTTAAGTTGAGAAAAAATATTAAAATGACAAAAGCAAAATACGATTACAATTCAAAAACATTAGAAAATTATAAATGTCCTTTTACAAACCTATACATTTATGGCCTTATGCAATTTGTGAAATTTATGTTTTCATGTCTGAAAACATATATTTAGTTATAAAAAGGTACAATTCAAGACTGAAATTCTAAGCAGAGGATGATTTTCATTTTACTGGAAAAAAATTCTGCTTCCTTCCACCACCCACCAGAGTCATGAACTCTCGCTGTTATATAAAGCCAAGACTCACCCAGCTGCGTCTTTGAAGTATTCTGTGTATGTAAATTGTTGTCCCTAAGACATGGTTATAAGGGAGAGATGCCATTATCTAATCTCCCTGCAGGCCCATAACTGTCATGTTACCTGTAGAAGCAGGACAGTCTTGGCCTTGGGATCATTAGAGAGAAAAGCCATCAAAGGGAAAGAGAACTTTTCTAATTCCTGGAAAACAACAAAGCAGGAACAGCTGAGTTTCAAACTTTTCCATGTGTGAGCTCATTTTTCTAGGTTTTGTCAGTCTGGATAGTTTGGTCTGAGTCTTTGTTAACAAAACAGAAGTAGAAATAATAAGCTTCCCTTCAAAACAAGTAGAAAGCCATGTTAGATCCCCCACTGTGTCCCCAGTGCATCAGGAGATTCCTAGTGGCCTCCACCCTTGTTCTCCACTGGTCTTAGCTAGACAATATAGCACCTTTGTTTGAATTAGAAAAAAATGTTTCCCCCTCCAAAGACAGTTAGGCAAGGTGATCATTTCTGTAGAGGACATAGCCTCAAGCCAGGGCACCTGTGTTGGAAGCAGAATTAGACTGCATTTTGCCGTGCTTTCCCACCTGCTTGTGCATGTGCATTTGTGGAGAGCAGAAAGGACAGTTCCATGCCCAGCAACACAGAGGACTGGGACAATATGTGCTCTTCTTAAGATTTCTCATTTAGATGGGAATGTCTAGCCCCTGTGGAGGTATATTCTGTCACCCTTTATCTCTCACTCACCTCTGCTGATTCTATTCACAGTGCTGTTTTATTTCACACACTCAAAAATTGAAAAAACTTTTCTTGAGCAACTGGCAAATTTCTTTTTTCTGCAGCACCCAACTACTCCTTTGTTATAACTAACCCTCATGTTAACCGTAACCCTAATTATGACTCCCTCACCTGTGGTCCCTTTATTAACCATATACCATCTGATTGTATAGCGGTGATATTTGTATTCTCAACCTATGGATCAGCTCTCAGACTCTTGGGTCCATTCTGATGTACCTCTCAAGTGTTGTCTTTGACCCTTTATGAACAGGTCTCCATCTGGCCTGTGTAACACCCTCCCAGGCATGTCTGAATCATGAAGGATGCTCTTTTTATCAGAGACACTCAGTCCTGAACCAGACCAGGTAGGTCTGTACTGTCAGGCCCACCCAGCACATAGCGGCACATGTCTGGTTCTGTTAGCTCCCCCTAACCCCATGTACACACACCTGTGATTTCCAGTGATTGTGAATTTGGAGGTTTACTTCCTTTAGTCCTGAAATCTTGGTTTCCTAAGCACAGCAAATCTAAAAGCAAAAACTGAGAGGACAGAAAAGACTACTTAGCATCAGGCTTCACCTAATCAAAATTGTAACAGCTCAAATTGGCTCCTATTAGAATGAGAGAAGCTGACCCAACAGGTCTGATGCCTGGTCAGGTGTTTCTCCCACGATCTCAGGGACTCATCCCATCATTTTCCCCTCTCCGTTGCCTTTAGATGATTCTAACGCCCCAATTTTTATTCGACATTTTCTTTATTGACACTAAAATTTAACATCATTTTGTTGTAATAAAATTTAATCAACAAATGTAAATGAGACTGTTGTAACAACACATTATTATTTTAAAATATTTAAACATTTATTTATGAAAATTGTATTTAATTTCTCAAGTGGCTGTAAACCTCACTAGTAGTCATTTTAGGTAATCTTTAAGATTAATAGCCCAACTCAACAATGTATTTCTTTACCAGACAATTGTTGAGACTCTATGTGCCAAGTATCAGTCTAAAATGCGTAAAACAAAATCAAAATTATGTCTTTGAAATCTCTTGGATAGAGGAAAAAGACTATCCAAAAATAAAATCATCAAATAGCTCCAAATTTCAAGAATTACAGGCAAATTATAGAAATACAATGTAAAATAGTTTCTTGACTTTTGACAAGCCCAGATGTATTATTTCCAGAGCTATGAAAAGAACATACCTCACCATGGCCCATGCAGCATTTATTAAATATATATAAAATAAAAATATCATAGAAAATTATAATAATTAAATCTTAAAATACAAAACAGTTACCTCAATATTACCAGGTGTAATGTGATAATTTGGATAATAATTACTAATGGAATTCATGGAGAAAATTAAATGTGAACTTGCATTTCCAAAATGTTCTTAAAATGGACAGCTATGGCTCCTCCAACTTAAAAAATATATATTTACTAATTTACAAAAGAAATAAGCCTGAGCTATTAAAAAATAGCTGGGCATGGAAGTACATGCCGGTAGTCCCACCTACTCAGGAGCCTGAGGCAGAAAGATTGCCTGAACCCAGGAGGTTGAAGCTGTAGTGAGTTTATGATTGTGCCACTGCACTCTAACCTGGAAAACAATGTGAAACCTTGACTCAGAAAAAGAAAAAAAGAATTTCTTTTATTTATTAAAAGACACAACACAGAGAAATGAATAAATTTACAACATCAACAAAAACAGCAGCAATAAGAATAAAATACCTCTGGCAGGAGACTGAGGTGGGAGGATTAACCTGAGCCCAGGAATTTGAGGTGGCTGTGAAGTGATTGTGCTCCTGCACTCTAGTCTGGGCGACAGAGCAAGACCCTATCTCCAAGACAAATAAAAACATAAAATACGTATAAAAAATAAGATTATATGTAACACTTATTATAGAAAAAGCTTTGTGAAACCTCAGAAAGTTCAAAATCAAACAACTAAAGAGATATTTCTTTTTCTTTTCTTTTTTTTTTTTGAGTCAAAGTCTCACTCTGTTGCCCAGGCTGGAGTATAGTGCCCTGCTCACAGCTACTGCAGCTTTGACCTGTTGGGCTCAGGCAATTCTTCCACCTCAGCTTTCCAAGTAGCTGGAACTAGAGGTGTCCACCACCATGCCCCCCTAGTTGTTTGTCTGTTTGTTTGTTTCTTTCTTTCTCTCTTTCTCTGTTTCTCTCTTTCTATCTCTGTCTCTCTGTCTCTCTCTCTCCCCCTCCTTCTTTCCTTCCTTCCTTCCTTCCTTCCTTCCTTCCTTCCTTCCTTCCTTCCTTCCTTCCTTCCTTCCTTCCCTCCCTCCTTCCTTCCTTCCTTCCTTCCTTCTTATTGTAGAGACAAGGTCTCATAAAGTTGTCCAGGCTGGGCTCCAAACCCTAGGTTCAGGCAATTCTCCTGCTTCAACCTCCCAAAGTGCTGGAATTACCAGTGTGTGCCACCACACCTGGCCAAAGTGATATTTCAAAAAAGATTAATTTAGATCTCTGCGTTTAGAAGTGTTCCTCATATTCAGAGATGTAAATGTACTTTACATCTCTGTAAAGAAGAAAAAATGATCAATTACTTTATAAACTGCAAGTGAAAAAAATTTCGATCAAAGTCTTAAAGAAAAAACAGATTGATAAACCTGAGGAACTTGCAAATGTACTGGTGGAAAGACACATTGTAATCAACATTAAAATTAAAATCTAGAAATATTGTGGTAATGTTTGCTTTTTATTGATTCATAGCTTGATAGTGGGAAGGTACCATCCTACTATTTCAACAGTTTATCATATCTCCAACTTGACCGAGACAAAGCTGGCTTGGCCTGTTGGTAAGAATTTGGCAGGGCAAAAAAAAAAGTTTTTTACATCAAAAAAATGAACTTCTTTCACTTACCATATACATATTACCACAGAATGTTGCTCTCAAATTAAGCATAAGAAAAAGCCAGGTAAATCACAAAATTATAAATTATATTAAGCTAATCATAGATCTGAGGTTACAAAACAATTAACTGACCTGAAATCCAATAGGAAATGCTCTCTGAGAGTGACATTAGTAACATGACTGACTATGGATGCCTAACACTCACTCCCTCCATAAGAAAATACCAAAATAATAAACACTCACATTTTGACTAGAGTATCTGACGTAGAATATAAGAGTACCACAGGGGAATGGCAGAGAACTGTGAAGCACAGAGACTCAGGATGGTTACAAGAAAAAGGAAAAATGAAAAACAAATTAAAAAAGAACACCCTGCCTTTGCCACCGCATTTCCCCAGTTGGGATCAGTTCAGAATCGAGAGACACCCCTACAGGGAAAAGGTTATTAGGAGGTCCCCGACAGCCCTACTGAAATCAGCAAATAACTACAGTCTTTGTTGCTATAGAAACTTACAATCCTCACAGTCCCTGAGAATAGTCTAGGGGGTTGCCTGTAGTTTAAATGGTTGCAATATGACTAATAATCCCAAGAAGGAATGCACAATGTGTCCCCTCCACCACTCTATAAACCAAGCTGCTGCTGTATGGCATCATATTAAGACCAGAGCCCCCGTGGGCTCGTGACCCGCCTGAGCAACTTGGCGAGACCTCATCTCTACAATAAATAAATTAAAAAAAAAATTACCCGGGCATGGTAGTGTGCACCTGTAGTTCCAGCTACTCGGAAGGCTGAGGCAGAAGGATCGCTGGAGCCCAGCAGGTTGAGGCTGCGGTGGCCGGGAGTGGCCACTGCACTCCAGTCTGGGCAACAGAGTGAGACTCCAACTCAAAAAAAAAAAAAAAAAAAAAAAAGAAAAAGACCAGAGCCACTGCTAAATTGTGACCTACTCTGGGGGTCAATAGCCACTGCATCTCCCCATTCCTGAAGCTTAGTCACCTCTACACTGTATTTACACTGATAGTGCACCATTTCCCAGCTGGGAGCTACAGCTTACTGCTCCCTGGGTATAAACTGCCTGTAAGACTCTTCACTCTCCCCATCCCAGTGGATACATCATTTCAAAAACAGCTTTGCAAGGCCTCAGCCCAGAAGGACAGCTACAGCTTTGGCTACCAAGTTGACTTGGTTCTCTGCTTCCCAAGTAACAGGTGGTACTTCCCATTAAGGAGTCTGCACCTGATTTGAATAAGCAGCCTGTGTGCAACCATACACAGCAGGGAGTCCACACCTAACCCAGCGTATTATTCCTCATGCACCTCAGAAAGTGCAGTAGCTCAGTGGCCCTGTCCAAGGTAGGGAAGCTGCACACAACCTGAGCAGCAGTCCCTGTGTACCCTCAGTATGTGGAAGATCCTGGCATTCATGCCTTCAGGGGAAAGCACATTCCTCACCCGGTGAAGCATCATCAGTAATTTCTGCCGCTTAGGCCACTGAAGAACGTATAGGTATCACTAACATTGGCAACAGCTAAGACACTGCACAAAGAATGTACTACTACTGCATCCACTCAGGACCAAAACTAATACACCCTAACCAATTAACGACCTAGGACACATTGGAAAAGATGCCCAAATGTTAATGCAAGGGTAAAATAAAAACAAAAAAAAACATGGAAAGGGGCACAACAAACTGGAAAGGGGCACAAAAAGCATGGAAAAGAAAGGAAAGATGGCACTACTGAAGAAACAGTATCTTCCCAGTAACTGATTCCAAAGTAATAAAAATTTACTAGTTTTCTGAAGAGGAATTCAAAAGTGATAATCTTAAGGAAACCCAGCAAAATACAAGAGACTACAAAGAGACAATTCAACAAAATCAGGGAAACAATCTATGATCTTAATAAGAAATTACACAAACATTTATTGTTAAAAAGGCAGACATCTTAGAGCGGAACACTTCAATAAATAAAAAATACAACTGAGAGATTCAGACTAGATCAAGGTGAAGAAAGAATTTCTGAGCTGGAGAAAGGTATTTAAAATAACCCAGTCAGAGGGAGAAAAAAAAAGGAAAAGAAACAATGAATAAGAGTGAACATAGCCTATAACACATATAAGACACCATTAAATGAAAAAAATTGTATTATGGGAGTTACAGAGAGAGAATAGATGGAGAAAAGCAGAGAAAGCTTATTTAACAACAACAATAAAAATAGCTGAAAACCTCCCAAGTTTTGGGAGATATGGACGTGTAGATCCAAGAATCTCCAAAAAACTCAACTGGATTCAACTCAGAGATCCTATCCAAGATACATTATAATTAATTTCAAAAGTCAGAGACAAAGAATTATAAAAGCAGCAAAAGAAAAGCATCAAGTCACATATAAAAAAATCCCCATTAGATTATCAGCAGATTTCTCAGCAGAAACCTTGTAGACCAAAATAGGAGATAATAATAGATTCAGAGTACAAAAACAACAACAAAGCCTCTACTAGGAATACAATACCTAGTATAGTATTCTCTAAGTATGTAACCAATCCATGTAGGTAACTTATAATATGTGGCCAGGATATAAAAACAATTCCCTTTGTGTTCGAGCCCACCCCTCTCTCTTGGGGCGACTATGGACCTGTGGCACCAATGGCTGGCTCTACTTGCACTATAACTGAAATTGAAGATGCATCTGGGGGCATCCCTACCTGCTGAGATGTGTTGTGTTTTGCCTAGACACCCTCCCTACCAACTGGGAAAGTTTAAAAGCCATACACAGCCATCAGAGGTAGGTATTCTGGTGGTTTTACATCTTAGCCATTTTCGCCCCTCTGGCGGCAACCATAGATGGAGAGTTACAAGTAGAAACCTTGGCTAAGCACACAGCCAATGCCTTTAACAACACCTACACTCTATTGTCCTTCTCACTGAAGAAACCTCACAGATTGGGCAAGTGGCCTTGCAAAACCTCATAGCCCTAGGTATTTTAACTGCTGTCCAGGGTGGCACTTGTGCATTGATTAAGACAGAATTTCGTGTATATCCCAGATTATGCCCATAATATAATTCAAGCTATGCAAGAATTAGATACCCATATTTCAGATATAGACGGCCTGCCGCAGACACCTTCAAGCTTGGTTAAATGGATACTTCGGTATACGGAAGTATCCATTTGCCTTCATTTATAATATGATTGTTATTCTGCTTGTTCTCCTTTTTTTTGTTGCTGTGAGCTACGTTTTTGTTGTGTCATATGGTTGCAATGCTCCTCCCATACTCAGCTCCACGGAATTCATGGAAAAATGGCATATTGAAAGCGTGAGAGTTGGCTGGGCTCGGTGGCTCAGCCTGTAATCCCAGCAATTTGGGAGGCCAAGGTTAGTGGATTGCCTGAGCCTGCGGCTTCAAGACCCGCCCGGGCAACTTGGCGAGACCTTATCTCTACAATAAATAAAAAATTAGCCAGGCATGTTAGTGCATGCCTGTAGTTCCAGCTACTAAGAAAGCTGAGGTGGAAGGACCGCCGGAGCCCAACAGGTTGAGACTGCGGTGGCCAGGAGCGTGCCACTGCACTCCAGTATGGGCGACAGAGTGAGACCCCAACTCAAAAAAAAGACAAAAAATTAAAAAATAAAATAAATAAATAAACAAAGCATGAGGGTCATTCAAGGGTACTCTGGGGCGGAATGTAGAGTGACACACTCAGTATCAATACAACCTGGATATAGTCCCCAGCAGGAGGTTGGAGCCTGGAGCGGTGTCCTGTGGTGGCCGACCCAGGATGTTCCCTTTCCCTCAGGCTCCAGCCTGGATATGCAGGTCATGCTGAGGCAATGGATGAAGTTCTCTCTGCATGTGCCGACCATACCTTGTAGCTATGTGTATTTAATGTTCTCCTTGAGGCAGTCAGACCCTGATCTAATTCAAACCTGATAGGGCATGCCTAGACCAATGCTCATAACTTTGATAACCTTTAATTCACCCTTAATTTATTAGAATACTAAAAATCCCACCCCTGGAGAGAATTTACAGCCATGTTGTATACATGCAACATATTTATCAGTGCCTTTTTACACCACATCTGTGCACTAGAAATTCTACCTTTTTTACGCTTAACCCCACACTTCTCCCTATATAAAATACAATATAAACTGTGTGCCTTTTACAATTAGGAGCGGGTTTTGTTTTCCCCCCGTCAAACCAGCTGCTCCTGGACTATCTTCCTTGTAAGTAGATTTCCAAAGAAAGCCCATATCGCATCCATTGTCTCTAAGTCATTTTTTCCTTCCTCTAAAACACAGCACCTTCCCTCTCGAGGCCTTTGGGAGTTTGGCACAACAGCTGTGGACATACAGTACATCAAATGTATACATTTTTGGACCTTTGTGAGGAATGTTTCCAGAAATACTATTTTCCCCATGATGTCATTTTTTCCCCAGGCCCAATGGGTCATTTAATGAATAAGTTGAAGGAGAGGTAATTGTACAAGCTATGGGAACTATGCATTATTTGTTAGGACCTAGCCATAATTTTTTCTTGGTCAAATATGCCTCCTCTTTGCTGCCAAATTTGTTTCTCTTGAGGAGCTGATGGCTGTTGGTATTGTAAAAGAATGTTAGTGAGGGACTGGCAGGATGGAGGGCACACTCTCATATAAGACAAGCCATCTTTCCCAGGGCAGCATTCTTTGCTGCAGCATCAGTTGAAGTATTTCTTTTGGCTTCCTCAATGTTATCTTTTGAGGGTACCAGGGCTTTTTATAGTTGAAAGCTGTTCTGGAATTTGAATTGTGATGAACGGCTCCAAGATGTGATGCCTATTTTTTATATGGGTTTCCCAGAAGAGGTGTTTCCATAGCATGCCAAAAATCACAGGGCACTCAAAGTTTATCAGCTATCAATGTTTATCAGCTATCACTTTTCCTTCAGATAATTGGCAAGCTTTAGTTAATGCTATCAATTCAGCCATCTGGGCTGATTTTACTCCTTAGAGCTGACACTTCAATTATGTCTCCCATGGAACTGATTGCATATCTCACCCAGTAATGCCCCTGATTGTGTCTTAGAAAGGAACAATCCATGAGCCACATTACTTCAGCATTCTCAATGGGCGTTTACTGTAAATCTTCCCAAGGGGAAAGTAAGATACCAGTTAGTAGACTGAAATCATGTTCTTCCTCTTGCCTACCTGGAAGGGAAAGCAGAATAACAGGGTTAAGAGTGTTATAGTGTTTTAAAGTGGTATTAGGGGCAAAAACCAAGAGCACCTCAAAGGAGGCAAGGCAGCTGACAACTAGTGCTGTGTGGTGAGAGCTTAGGCGAGATTCCGTAGAATAGGGGTATAATTGGTTAGTGGGGGCCCAGGACAATTTCTTTAACATTTTTACATATGATGGCTGTGGCTGATATGGCCCTCATACTGTGTGTGGGGGTGTCCCTCTGCTACTGGATTTAATTGTTCACAGAAATAATCTATTAGCCTATGATCTTCACAGTGTTTTTGAGTTAATACTCCTAAAGCATTTTTTAAAACAGTATGAGTCAATAAATCAGCTGCTATCCCTCATGGCCAATCAAAGACAAGAGGCAGAAACTGGGAGGAAAAGGAGTATTTTCTGTAACCAGTTGACAAGACATTGGTTGGCATAATTACCAAAAATCCTACTCAGCGCAACACAGACTCATTCCAGTACACTGAAAATTCATAGCCCTTTACCAACCCTGAATTCAAAGCCTTCGTGCAGTTTCAGTGTGACTCAGAATTTTCTAATCATGAATGTCTCCTGGTCATACTGACATTTTTAGATAATATTTTTAAATTTATGGCATGCTTTTTTTACAGTTTTCCAGAGGTAAGAGGCAGATGATTGCAATATTTAGAAGGAAGGGAAAGTCACAATATTCAAAAAATGATAGCTTTAAATTGTTTTGAAATATGGTTGTGACAAGCCTCTATTTCCAGAGTCCTAGCCTATAACAGAGAGAGTGAGGCATTTCAACACAGTTCACTTCTTGTATTGTGAAGGTTTTTTCTTTTCTTTTAGAGATGTGCAGCTGTTTCGTGTCCTCTAATTATCAGGTATTCTGGCTTGCCCGGCTGTTTGCCAGTCGGGCAGGGCTGGGTTAGGAGAGGAAGACGGGAAGCAGAGGGCAGTGTTTATTGGAGGGGGGTAGGAAAAATGTGCTTTTTAAATAAAGGCAGCTTCAACTCAGCTTAATTTAATTACAAAGACAACTTTCTTAACACAAGTTGCTAAACCTTTTAAAAATATGATTGGCCGGGCTCGGTGGCTCAGCCTGTAATCCCGTGCCTTTGGGAGGCTGAGGTGAGTGGATTGCCTGAGCCCGCGGGTTCGAGACCCGCCTGGGCAGCGAGACCTCATCTCTACAATAAATCAAAAAATCAGCCGGGCGTGGTAGTGCATGCCTGTAATTCCAGCTACTCGGAAGGCTGAGGCGGAAGGATCGCCAGAGCCCAGCAGGTCGAGGCTGCGGTGGCCGGGAGCGGCCACTGCACTCCAGTCTGGGTGACAGAGTGAGACTCCAACTCAAAAATAAAAAAAATGATTGTTCCAATACCAACAAAATGGCCTCTTTTCAGCCTGTAACATTTCCATTTATTTAGTGTAACAACAAAAAAGGAAAAAAGGAAGGCTGTAATTGGGGTAGCCTAAAGCGGGTGCTTGGGTGAGAGCCTGCTTTAAATCCTCGATGTGTTGTTTTCCCCTTTCTTCTCTGAAGATTGGGTCTGGTGGGATCTGCTTTAGTTTTTATACAAGGGCTGTGCCATTAACAAAAATTTGGGATCCAGCTTCTACAATAACCTGTTAATCCTAAGAACTCTTTCAGTTAGTCTTTTTGTTTTGTGCAGGGGAAATGCCATAACAGTGGAGATTTTGAGGGTTTACTAACAGCTCTCTTGGGGAAATCATATGCCCTAAGTATTCAACTTGGGGGAAGCAAAATTGCAATTGATACAAGCTGTTGTAATAGGTGGACAGTGTCCCCTCTGCATTTTGATAGGAAGGATGAACACAGCAACAAATCATCTACATATTGAATTAGGACAGATCCGATGGAAACTCAATGTCATCCAAATCTGCCTTTAATATTTTACAAAAATAAGTAGGGCTCTCAGAATAACCATGGGGCAGAATTGTCCACATATACTGGCGATTTTCCCTAGTGAAGGCAAAAAGATATTGGCAATTCTGCTCTACACATATGCTCTACACTTCATAAGTCAATGACTGAGAAATGGCAACATAATGAGAACTCATCTCTACAAAAATACAAATATTAGCCAGCCATGATAGCACATGCCTGTATCAGTTCCAGACACTCAGGAGGCTGAGGTGGAAGGATCACTTGAGCCTAGGAGTTCCAGGCTGCAGTAAGCCATGATGGTGCCACTGCACTCCAGCCTTGGTGACAGAGACCCTGTATTTCAAATAACAAAAAATAAAAATAATTTAAAAAGAAACAGATGAAATTGATTGTAATAATTTACTTAGCCCAATATATTTAAAATATTTTATATATGGGTAATATGTAATTGTTAATGAAGTATATATTATTTTGGTACTAAGTCTTCAAACCATATCCCGTATTTTACATTTCCAACACATCTCAGTTCACACCGCATCCAGGTACTCAATAGCCACAAGTGCAGTTCTGATGACTCTGACTCCCTTGACCTCAGGAAGGTGAAGAGCCTTAATCCCCTTTGTCTGCCAGAGTGAAGGAATAGCTCCTTTCTACCAATATCTCTCCTCAGGCTTAAAAGTTTGAGACAATGCCCAGAGAGAGTAGGACTCCAAGAAGGAGGTGTCCACAGATAGACCACTACTACCGATGTACTGCCCATCATCCTTCAAGATATCCGACAGTGAACAAAATATAGTAGAGCCCTAGAAGAGGGAAACCCAATGTCTTCTTCCCCATAGCTTTGACTCCAAAGTTTAGATGTGGAGAAAATAGAGTAAAAGCAAACTTCTTCTTTAGCTATTTGGCCTTGGCCCTAATAATCAGGCTGTGGCTTTCTGTTTTCTCTTGTGGTGTAGCAAGCTATGTGAGTTTAAGCACCGATCACGTGCACACATGTCTGTATGCATTTTTGTAAAACTTAACACCGAGTATAACTCAACACCAACTCTAAGAGGAAAAGTTGCCTACTGTAGGGTGTCTACCATTTGCAAGTAACATGTAATTAATCTAATCTTGATTATTGGCATCTTGTTTGCACTGGGTGTATTAGTTAGCTATCACTACATAGCCTATCACCCCACAGCTTACTAGATCATGATTGAGCTGCTCAGCAATTAAGGCTGGGTTCAGTTTTGGCATTTTTCTGTTCTCAGCTGGGCTTCTTCAGACATGAATGATGAGCTGCTGGTTGACTAGGTGGATTCTGGGGTGAGCTGGCTGTCAATTAAGGTACCTTGGTTCTCCTCCCCATGGTATCTCATCCTCCAGCAGGTTAATGTGAGCTTGTTCTCATGGAGATGGCACGGTTCTCAAGAAAAAGCAAACCATTGAGATGGCACGGTTCTCAAGAAAAGCAAACCATTGAGTCTAACCCCCAAACCAGCACACTGTCATATTCACAACTTTTTACTGGCTAGAGCAAATAAAGTAAGACGGACCCAAAATTTGGAAACAGATTATGCTTTCTAGTTAGGGCAACTATGAAAGCAAACTGTTTCAGCCTGAAACAACCTCTTACTGTGAAAGCAATTAACACAAATATAGTACTGCTGAAAAGACATTTTTCTTTTCCTCGTGCAGTTTAGCCAAACTACTGAGTTCACCTTGAGTTGTCCTTTGATTTTTTTACAGGGCAAAAATGCTTTATAAGACTCCAATCTTAGGAGAAGCCATGGGACAAATCCCCAAAGCACACATGGAAATCACACACAACTAATGCATTCCCTCATCCTGAACCAGAGGTTCCCACCTAACTCCATATTAAAACAACATGGGTGGGGGTCTATTAAAATACCCAATCTCAAGTTGCAACTAGGCTATTAAGTTGGAATCCCTGTAGTGTGACCCAAGCTACAGTGTGGTTCAAAGCTTTCAGGTGATTACAGCCTGCAGTCAAGTCAAACACCACTGCTTTAAACCAACTTCTATTGGTGATCCAGTTGCAAATGGTTTCTCAAATGAATATAAAAATGTTTTCTGCTAAGTTGTAGACTTTCAGTCTTACCTCCATATTCTACTCGCAATTTTTGGCAGAACTAACCTCTGCTACTCATTTTGTTTGTTATTTAACCCCATTCTACAACTTTCCTACTATGTGCGGGGCACTGTTGTAGGTGCCCTGGCCTTGGTGAGCATCATTATAGAGAGGATTTAGCTGATAAAAAAATGCATCACAAAAAATCAAAACCATGCTACTTACTGATTAAGGTAAAAATGGAAAGACCTACTGGGTCACCTAAGGGTTAGGACATTAATAAATTCCTCAGAATATTAATCTAATGATGCCCTGAGTGAATGCATCTCACTCTATACCAAAATAAAATACTGCCATTATTCTGAGATATTGAACTATAATTTTTGTGCAAATGTGTAACTTTTACATTTTTATTGAAAAAATATCCTGCATACAGAAATACATGCACTGAGCATTCATGTAAACCTCAGTGTATCATAACAAGGTGAATCCATGTGTAACCAAAAAATAGAACCAGCCTCACTCATGCTCCCAAAACCACTTTCTTCCTTCTCCCTAAAAGAAACAAAGATTTTTTTTCCCTCTTTTAATTCTTTTATTTTAAAGATTTGGGGTACAATTCAGGGTTAGGTATACAAATGTTCATTATACAGGTACCCTTGTTGATGAGGTGTTACCCCCCACCCCGGCAGATTCGCACTACTGCCATACCTAGAAGAACTCAAATTACTCTATAAAAAAGAAACAAAGATCTTAAGAGCTAACATTATACATCAACTTTGTAATTTTATAAGTGTTTTTTATTATAGAACATCTTTAACATACACAAAATACATAAAATAATGTAAGCTGACACCTAACTTCAACTACTAATCATGTGCCATTTTTGCTTCATCTATTCTTCAACTCACTCCCCAATCCCCACCTCATTATGTTGTAGTTATCTTATATGAAATAAAATGTATATACATTGGAGGCCACAATCTTTTTTAAAAAAAATTTATTTTAAAGATGTAGGGTACAATTCAGGGTTAGGCTTACAGATTGCAATCTTAACTGTCATTTTTGATAAATCAATATAGCCATGTAAATTTTCCTCTTTCTAAGAATAGAATTACCCCCATTTAATCATAAATGTAAATTTTAATCACCTGGGAATATTGCTTAAAATCCAGATTTTGATAACGGTCTAGGTTTGCCGATAATGTATATTTCCAACGAAATACAGATTCATAAAGTACATGATAATACAGGGTCTCTTCTATCTAAAGTAAATAAAACTTGATGAATAAAATTAAGGAGAATTGACCTGATGCGAAAGGATAAAACAAAACACCTGTGCAATATATGATCTGTCGGAGCATTTGGTTAGCAATGACATAAGCTCTCACTCATAAGTGGACCCCAAACATTTACCATAATATCATAAGAAAGGAATTGGCGCTGGGCTCCATGGCTCAGCCTGTTATCCCGCACCTTTGGGAGGCTGAGGTGAGTGGATTGCCTGAGCCCGCAGGTTCGAGACCCTCCTGGGCAGGTGAGACCTCATCTCTAAAATAAATCAAAAAATTAGCCGGGCGTGGTAGTGCGCGCCTGTAATTCCAGCTACTCAGAAGGCTGAGGCAGAAGGATCGCCGGAACCCAGCAGGTTGAGGCTGCGGTGGCCGGGAGCGGCCACTGCACTCAGTCTGGGCGACAGAGTGAGACTCCAACTGAAAAATAAAAAAAGAAAGGAATTTGCAGTAGCCAGAAACCGCCAGGGGAGGGAGAGCACATAATATCAATAAGGGTACCTGATCTCAAACCAGTGAAGTGGGGACCAAAGGGAGGCCCAAACTTTACCAGTACGATGGCCACTTGTATACCTAATCCTGAATTATACCACACATCTTTAAAATAAAATTAAAAAGCAATGACATAACCTCAACAAACAATTTTATAACAATTTTAATAACCCAAATTACCAAAATCTCTATTATGGTTTCCATGGAAAAGCTTCCTCCAAATAAATAATCCTAGTATCACAAGGTGCACTGGCTAAAACACCAAAGATTTACAAGGAGTTGTATTATAAAGTAAGCAGGAGACCTCTTTTACACCTACAGGTGGCCTTTACGGAGTTGCCCAAAATTCTGTCATTAACAATTCAAGGGCAAATAATGGTCATGGCTTTCTATTCTATTATATTTTAACGTCCTTGAAAAACTTAATTCAGTTTGTTTTTGTTTGCTTGCTTTTGTTTGTTTGTTTTGTTTTTATTTAATTTGGTGTCTCACTCTGTCATTCAGGCTGGAATGCAGTGGCACAATCATGGCTATTGCAACCGCCACCGTTGGGCTCAGGTACTCCTTCTGCCTCAGCCTTCCAAGTAGCTGGGACCACAGGCACACACCACCACACCCAGTTATTTTTTCTTAGTTATTGTAGAGACAAGCTCTCGCCATGTTGCCCAGACTGGTCTCAAACTCCTGGGCTCAGGCAATCTTCTTGTCTTCGCCTCCCAAAGTGCTGGAATTGCAGGTATGAGCCATCATGCCCAGCCTTAACTCCAATTTAAAAATAAAATTAACTAAACATTTTTATATGACATTATAAGTTTCATAGAAATTTAACATAAATGTACATAATTTCATGACTGAATGTGTGTGTCTACCACCCAATATTACCTGGGCTCCACAATCTGCACAAGCGCCAAAGCTCTTTTCCTATTTGGAATACCCCTGATTTCCTTCTCTTGTCTAATTGCCCTAGCTTGGATTCCAACACAATGGGGTGAGAGTGGGCAGCTTTGTCTTGTTCCAGTTTTCAGGGGAAATGTTTCCAGTTTCTGTCCATTTAGCAATATGCTAGCTGTGGGTTTATCGTAGATGGTGCTTACTATTTTGTGGTATGTTTCTTCTAGACCTAGGTGTTTGAGGGTTTTTATCAAGAAGGGATGCTGGATTTTATCAAAAGCTTTTTATGCATCTAATGATATAAATCAGTTTCTTAAATAAGAAAAAAGAGTTGAAAAATGCATGTCTTACACACATGAGTCTCCCCTTGGAAGACAGCTGGTGATAAAACATGACCAAGTGCACAGAAACACCCATACTAGCATGTCCTGGTGGACATGTCAATAATGGAAAAATATAAAAGTATGTCTAGATGAGGAATTCTTTTGGTCATTTTGAGTTTCTAAGATAATCCCACCCATGGAGGACACAGAAGTCAAGCTAATCAGGGAACTGTTAAGAACACCTGAGCAGGGAACCAAGGGATACACATCTAAGAATCACACAATTCTCACTGCCCTTTAGCTGTGCTGACACTTCCTTTGACATCTCCTGGAAACTTCTACAGGAGCATCTTCCTCTGCATCTTGTTCTGCAGAATGAACCCTGTGAAGTATCTGTAGTATCTTAACTCCCTGTCCCCACATGGTGCGTGGGAAGCAAGGGCGGAGCCCTTGATTGTGTTTTGGAATAAAGTGAGCCTTGAGGTCTTGTGAATATTGCCAAGGTTTCCTGGCCTCATGTCAGATCCAGCCCCCAATTCCAGGCAGCCCCCATGATTTCCTGATATACAACCAATATGTACTTGATTTTGACCCTCAGGCTATTGGGCTTGCTCTATGCAGTTTCAAGATTCCCCACACACCTGCCTACAATAATCCTCCAGGCACAGAATGGGCTCCTGAGTGAGAAACTCTGGAGTATTCAGAGTTTTGTGTATTTCTAAGTTTCCCTATCCAAGCTTAGAGAGGGCAGTGTGTACAGGGTATAGGACAAGACACACAATCCAACGTCCAAAACTGACCACCCTCCAGTTGCTTGCCTCTGCCTTAGTTCCTCCTGTCAGTCTTATTTTGGTGTTTTTGTTTTCTCTCTTTTAATTTTTATATTTTAAAGATGTGGGGTACAATTCAGGGTTAGGTATACAAATGTTTATAAGGTACCCTTGTCAATGAGGTATGTCCCCCTCCTCCAATAGATTCCCACTACTGCCAATCCTGCCTACCACTCCCCCCACCAGCCCCTGCAGTTTCCTGCTACTGCCAATCCTTTTCTTATAGTATTACAATAATTGTTCAAGGTTTGCTTATGCGTGAGAACATGTGATACTTAGTTCTTTGTTTCTGTGACACATCACTCAGTATTAAAGTGTCAGTCTTATTTTGTTGCTGCTTGATTTGAGATTTCTTGGTCTGTTACCCAGGCTAGAATGCAGTGTGGGATTGTATCTCATTGCAACCTCCACCACCTGGGCTCAAGTGATCCTTCTGTCTCAAGGCATGCATCACCATGCCTGGCATTTTTTTGTTTTTTTAGAAAGGCAAGGCTGGTCTCAAACTCCCGGCCTCAAGTGATTTTCCTGCCTCAGTCTCCCAAAATTCTGGGATTATAGATGCAAAGCCACCATTCCCAATCCTGTCAGTCTTGGTAAAGGACCCTGAAGTCTGGAGTTGCTGGGGCTTTTTTTGGTTCCAGATTTTGCTTTTCTTTCTAATTTGGCCAAAGGGATGTGGGGACAGGCCCCCCCAGCACCTCACTGGGCCTCTCCTAGTCCTGGCCATGTGTCCTAAGACCTGACAATTGTTGCACATTCTCTGAGGGTTGTGAAGGAGGGAGGTCACTGAGTCAGTATCATCACAGGCAGCTTCAAAGGTTAACATCAGGACAGCTCTTTGGATTTCTGTAATTTTTTATTAGGACAGGACACACAAAAGCGGCCCATGAGGTATCTGGAAATTCATGACACACTAGTCATAGACACAACCCATTGTAAACAGCGGGTCAAGGAGAAAAGATCCAAATGTGTAAGGACGATGAGGAGGATCTCTCTGAATTTATCAACTGAGATTGTGGGTGCTGAGAAAATTCCACACAACACAGTGGGGCTACCAGGTTGAATGAAGAAGGACAGGGTGGAGAAAAAGGTTCTCCTCAGCTGGGCTTTCTGTTGCCTTAGGAATCAGAGTTGATCAGGTCAGCACCAGCTTTAATCTTATCAAGTCAATGAGATCACATTTGAGTTAATCATCTCCCCCACTTACAGGATAGGGAAGAATATTTTATTTGGTGTTGACTTTTTCTCTGCATTTTTCTTTCATCACATATATGTATATCTAATACAAGCAATTATAATTTTATATTTGTCATTTCCAAGAGTTTGAGAAATTATAACATATATGAATATATTTTAACACTATAGATAATTTTCTTCACGTGCAAAATATATATGCCTGTGTCAATACAAAATTTATTGAATTCTGCATCTAGAAAGTTAGGCAGGATCTTCTAGCTGGGAAGTGGCAAGAAATTAGATAAGGATGAGCTCCTTTTTCCTGTCCCTGTGCCCCCGGTTTTGCTGTCCGCTTTTTGACACAATGACAAGACCCTGCTAAATCCTCCCCTTATCTGTGTCTAGATCTCAATACAACCAAAATCTGAAATGGTCCTTATTAAATCACTGAGACATGGCAGGAGGGAGAAATCTCTTCAGCCAATAGGAGTGAGTAATTCCCAGCTGAGGGGCTTATGAAAGGCAAGTCTGGAAGGACAACTTACATTCTAGTTCAGAATGTGCATCTGGATAGTTTAGAGAGAGGACCTTTCTCTTGCACTTCAACATGGGATTGGGAACTGAAGACCCAGATTCCCACTGCCTCTCCATCCAAGGCCCCATTGACCAGCTTCCTTTACAGAAAGGGGCTCAGAAGAGGAGGAGAAACCATTTGAAATAAAAAGCAAGACACTCTCTTCCCATTCCAGTGAGTACCACACCCAAAAGCAAGGTAAGGCCTTGGGCTGTTCCGATGGAGGATTGAAGGAGGGGCAGAATCTGAGATGCTGGGCTGTTAGGGTTTCATTTTAAGATTGGGGGTATGGAATGGCTTTATAACTCTCTGAAGGCCTTGAGAAATGATGCAACAATCCTCAGGTACCTTATTCTTCTTTTTCAGTCTTGACATTAGCTCAACAGCCTCAGTTGAAAGAAAGACCCACAAATATGGGTCAGGAATAGATTAATGGGCTCTGTGCCTAGAGACAGGTGAGTCACCTCTTTACACTAGGATCAGGGCCCAATCCAAATGAGGAGAACTTTAAAGACACTAAGCCCAAAACCCAAAGGAGCTCTACAAGATCAAGTGAGATTTGACTCTTACAAGGTGAGAAGCGACAGGCAATGTGTTAACACAGACTCCCCTGAGAAGGGAATTAGAGTCCTTTGGCACCCAAGGCCTTACAGATCCTGGACTCTGGAGAGTAGAGGAGAACCTTGTTTTGGAGTCAACTTCAACTCTGGTGTATCCAGATTGGACGAGGGCCTCTGAGGCATTTGGTTGAAGGCATTCACTCAATCCCCAGATAAGAATCCTACTCAGAACTCCAGGAAAAGGAGGATACTTCCCCTACCAAGCAAGCTGCCTCCCAAATATCACCAAGTCCAGGTCAACTCTGAAGGTAGCTTTCCTGGGAGCAGCGATGTCTCACTGAATCCTGTGAGTTTCATAGTCTTCCTATAATTTATTTAATGTAGGCTGGGCAGAGGTCAGTGACTAGAGGACAGAGGCTCCCTTCATAGAGCAGGAGAGGAACAAAGGACATGGGGATGGGTGGGACAGAAGAAGCCACAGGCAGAGAGTATTCATTAGAGAGAGGGAAAAGGAGTGGGAAACGGAGAGGGAGAGGGAAAGGCAGAGAGAGGAGTGAGAAAGAAAGAATACTGAAATTTAAGATGTGGAGAATTAGAAAAATGAGGAATACAACAGATATATGGAAGGAAAAAGGTAAAAAAAAAAAGGCAGAAGGAACCTCAAAGTGATTCAGCGACAAAGAGAGAGGCTGGTAGAGAGACTGATTTGAGCAGTGGGAGGGAGAGTGGAGAAAAGATGGAAGAGACACAGACATAGGGACCGACAATGAGACAGAAATGACCCAAGGAGACAGAGCCATCCAGCGACTTGGACAGAGATACAGAGATTCAGAGAGAAATGCAGGGAAAAGGAGAGAAAGAGAGAGAAAAGGAGAGGAATGAAGGCAGATGGAAAAAGAGAGATGGAGAGGTCTGAGAGATGGGAAAGGAGTTTCAACAGGATCACAGAGAAATAGAGCAATAGAGAAAAAATTGATGAAAAATAGGGTCAAAGAAAGAGACAAAAGAGGGAGGATGTGAGGGAGTGGGCAGGGAAAAGAAGAGAGAGAAAGGCAGGGAGAAGCAGAGAAAGCGGGAATCCAGAGCAAAGGAGAAAGTGGTGGAGGAGACAGAAAAGGCAGGAAGTCCTGGACACCAGAGGCTGGGAAGAGTCTTAGAGCTCCAAGTTTGTGACCTCCCTGGGTCTTACCACCACAGGCACCCTTCACCCTTGGAAACTCAGGCCACATGGTGACTGAGATGCTGGGTGGAGCCTCTAAGTCTGTCACCAAAGAGGGGTCCTCAGAATAGAGGGCTTCCCAAAATCAGGTTTGCCAGGGAGCCTCCAATGTGGGGAAGGGACCTCGAGCAGCCTTCCCCACTGCCTGGTCTTTGCCACATTTCCACACAGGTCAGCTGGTTGGTCACCTTGTTCCGCAACCAGGCACCAGGCTAGGGAGAGCTAGAGCCTCTTGTCTCCCTGTCTCAGATCTTCTCACCTCACCTTGGAATCCAGCCACGGCTCAGGCAAACAGCCCACCCAGGCTGTTTCACACATTCCCTCTTATCCTGCTTTCATCTGACAATCCTCAAAGAATGGCAGAGATGAACCTGAACAAATGTTCTCCTTGTCTCTGGGAGAGAGAAAGACACACAAACTTGTACCCTTTCTAGAGGACTCCCTATAGATCCCTTTGGATAAGCCTCAATTACCCTCACTGAGAGCATCTCCATAACATCCTTCTTCCAGCATTTCTATCTTCCTTACATTCTCCCAATTCCTCACTCTCCTCCCTGGATCCACTTCCCCAAATAATCCTCCTGCTGCCAAGTTCTTGGCCCAGGCCTTGATTTCTGAGGTTGAAGGGGGGACCCAGGCTAAGACCATGAGTCACATACTCTGGATGCCCACAGCCAGATGCCACTCTCGATGACAGCCTGGTCCCATTCATACCTGTGCTTCCAGGCCACCATGAGTTCCTGGAGGCAGGAAGAGCTGCTTCTTTCACCAAGGGCGAGCCTGGCCCTGCGGTTGTGTTTACTCATGCTTGGAGCTAGTGATGTTTGAATGAAGTTGAATGACATCTCATGATTAGCTTTGTCTTCTTCGTAGTAATCAATTTTGTAACTCTATCTATGCTCTGAGCCAGTTTTCTCATTCACAACTGGGCACTCCTGACTGGACATTCCTGAACTCTGTGAAATTCAGAGTTTTCACCTCCCCTCACTGACTTCGCCTCAGTTTCTGTGTCTTTAAAATGGGGTACCTACTTCTAGGGTTAAAGAATTGATAGGGTTGGCATATCAAAAGAAACATTCCCAGCTCAAGGATCCAGGATATCCACCTTGCCCTCGGAAACCTAATACATGGGGACGATGCTTTCTGTCATAATTGATATTAAAGGCAACTCAATTATGAATCTTCAGTCATTGAAACAGTGCAGCAAAAGTGTATGGATAGACAGACAATATATTCAAAGAGGAAGTCCAGAACTAGATTGTAATATATATGCACACCCAGGTGGAACTTGACCTCTTGTACTGGGCCAAACTGTAAGCATCCTGAAGAAGTGGCTGTATTTAACTGAAATTGATTACACTCAGCCTGTTTATAAGTCTCCTGGGGAGACAGTCGAGGAATCTACGCTAATCATCATCAGAGACATTCTAAGCTGTCAGCCAGACATCATCTGACATGGACTATGCTAAATTTGTTTCAGTGGGTAGACATACCATGAACTTTAAAAACCCCCATTCAAACTTGCCTGAACAGACACCATTTTGCTGCTTGCTAGATTTGTGTCTTCAAAATTGCAACTTACAAAACCCCCATTAAAATGCCTTTCTTTTTGACTGCTGTCCAGAGTGTTGGGTTTATTTGTTATTAGTTGACACACCAAATAAGCATCGTGGTATGCTTGTTAGAGGCATTCTCCCCATGCTTTATTGAGCCACTGTTGCACATTTGTTCATTTCTTGACTCCTCCTCATCCCCTCCTCTTTCCTCTCCTCCTTCCCTCCTCTTCTTCTTCGTCTTTTTCTCATTCTTCTCCTTCTCCTCTTCGCTATTCTCCTCCTCCTGCTCCTCCTCAAGAACTCCTGCCTTATTCTCTCCCCTAGACCCTAAATCTACAGCAGCAACCGGGTCCTTTCACCAGCCTAGGAGTCTAGACCACTGGGTGACAATCTTATCTTCCCACATAAACACAGGAATGAGCCAGAGCACAGCTCATCTAGGCCAGTAGCTGTAGCACAAACCAGTCCATCCCACAAGTTCTGTCCTGTCGCCACCCATGGGTACTTGATCACACTTCCCCATCTTTTACCCTTTACTTCTCCACAAACTCTCATGTGCACACAATGTGCCCAAAGTCACCTCTCAGAGTACCAGAGTTGAGCAACTATCAGTATTCTGATGTCTAGGAGTTTAACACCAGGACCCTAGAACTAACTGGGGTAAGAGCAAATGCAAATTAGATGTAGCAGTCTGAATTATCCAACTTCACAATAAGAGCAGAGATTTCACTCCTCTCTCCCTACTATGAGAAGATTTAAATTACAAAACTTTGTTCTAGGTTATTTCTCAGTCTTTTTGAAACATATGTAAATCTTTCAAAATGTTAAGCAATCCTGTTTCAGTCTTTTTGACTCAGGAATGTCTTTCTCCAGAGCCTGGGGACCACGTATTAGAAAGGTAAATATTAAAGAAGGTATTGTCCTATATTACAGTTTTTGTAGGCAATAGAGACCTGACTTTAGCAGGCACCTGGCTCCACATAGACAAGCTATTTTCTCTCAAAAAAGTGCTTACTTTTCCTTTGAATGAAGTCAGTTAGCAAACACAGATGACTCTGATTACCTGGTGGATTTAGGAAAAGCTCTGTAGGACAAAAGGTGCTGCCAACTCTTCTCACTTGAGGACTATTATTATTTATCTTGAGAGCATATATGTCATGAGATGAATCTGCTTGGCTATATAAAAGGCTGGCATATGAAAAGAAAAAACAAATAATCCCATTACAAAGTGGGCAAAAGATATAAACAGACACTTCTCAAAAGAAGACTTACCAGCAGCAAACAGATACGTGAAAAAAATGCTCACCTCACTAGTCATCAAAGAAATGCAAATTAAAACCACACTGAAACACCACATAACTCCAGTCTGGATGGCATCATCAATAACTCAGAAAACAACAGACGCTTGGAGAGAAATCAGTGGAAAGGCAACACGTCTACATTGTTGGTTGGAGTGTAAACTAAATACAACCTCTGTGGAAAACAGTTTGGTGATTCCTAAAAGATCTAAAAATCAACCTTTAATACAACCCAGCAATCCCCCTACTGGGAATATACTCAGAGGAACTCAAATCACTCTATGAAAAAGATACTTGCACACGTATGTTTATTGCAGCATGGCTCACAATAGCAAAACATGGAGCCAACCGTGCTGCCCATCGAAAGAGGACTTGATTAAAAAACCGTGGTACATATAAAAGGTGGAATATTATGTGTCCATAAATAAGGACAAAATTATGAACTTCATAGTAACCTGGATGGACTTCAAATGTATAATACTGAGTGACCTATCACAGAAACAAAGAACTGAGTATGACATGTTCTCACTTATAAGTAGACCTTTAACAATTATTGCATTCTATAAGAAAAGGATTGGCAGTAGTGGGAAACTCCAGGGGAGTGTAGGGATGGGATTGGCAGTAGAGGGAATCTGGGGGGGTTGGAGGGCACATCTCACCAACAACAGTACATGTCTAATGAACATTTGTATACCTAACCCTGTATTATATCCCACATCTTTAAAATAAAAATAAAACATGAATAAATAAATAAGGCTGGCATACCTCCTGTCTTTGCAATCTGTTTGCTCTTCACCTCTGATGTACATCTCATTCTGGTTTAATTGTGTTATGAGACAGTTTTACCTGCCTTCTACCTTTGTGGAGAGGTTTTCTGGGTTGGGAGACAATTTTGGTTTAATTATAGCTCCCAAACGCCATCCAGAATAACAAGACCCAATAGGAACATAAAAGGAGCCCACCTTTACATTGGAGGGGCCTTGGCAGCTGCCTATCAGATTCCGTCTCAGGCTTTCAGTCCTGCATCCAGTTGTGCAGTAAAGATCTCACCTGCCCCCAAAATCTACATACAGGATGGTTTTTCTGCCTATTCGGGTTCTATAGTCCAATCTAGGGCACAGTTAGACCATATCTTACTAAAATAATGTCACAAGGTAGCAATCAGCAGTTTGAGCCTTGTCTTTCAATGCAGTGATGACATAATACCAGAAATAGATTCAAAATTCACAGATCTGGAAGCTTAGCCAGATATATACTTTTGCACTGAGTTGGCCTCTGCCACTTCCCTGCCTCTCCAGGGACCTAAATCGGTGGCTCCAAATTTTAAACCCAAGGCCTAGGGTTCTTCAGGGTATTGCAGAGCAACTTCCTGGGAAGGATATCTCCTCCAGTAAAACCCTTGCTGGACACAAGAAGTAACCCTCACCCCAACCCTACCCCTAGACCTTATCATGGCCCTTGACCTTGACTCTTGACCAACCCTGACCCAACTCCACCCCAACACAAGCACTAATCTCTAAACCTAAACCTAAACCTAATAGCTAGCCATAACCACTAGCTCCTATCAGTTAATCCAAAAACCTAAACCAACCTAACCCTAACTCTAAACCATATCCTTAACCCTAATCCTAACCCTAATTCTAACTCTTTGAAAAGCATCAGTTCAAAAAAAAAAAAGAAAAACCCTAACCCTTTCCAACCTGAAACTTATAACATGAACCATAATTCTAGGCCTAAACATCTAGCCCTAACCATAAACCTTAAACTTTAAACCTCAAACCCTAAACCCTAATCCTAATCTCAAATCCTAACCTCTAACCCTACCACTTAATCCTAAACTTTACTCTAACCCTAAAATACTGACCATTACCCTAAAGTTCTAATCATAACACCTAGCCCTTATCTTAACCCAAACTCTAACCCTAAACCCTAAATCCTAATCTTAAACCCTAACCCCAAAGTCCAAACCTGAAACTCTAAACCCTAATTCTAAACCATAATACCCAACCCCAAAAGCAAACTGTAACACCTAAACCCTAACCATAAACCCTTACTCTAACCCTAACCCTAAATCCTAACTCTTATTCCCTAAACTCTAACCCTAACCCATACCTAAGCTCACCCCTAATGTATAACCTTTAACCCATGGCCCCTATTTTCTAACGCCTAACCTCTTAAACCTAACACTAAACCCAAATCCTAATCATAAACCTAATTCTAACCCTGTAACCACTTACCCTAACTTCTTATACTGACCCTAACCCTAATCTTGACAATTACCATCTACCCCTAACCCCACACTGTACACTGATCCGAACCGTTAGGTTTTTATCTTGACCCTGACCTTGACTCAAATCTGACCCTGACTCCAAAACTTTCTTTAACTCTAACTCCACCTTTAAACCGAGTCCCTCACCACTAACTTAATGCCTCGCTTCACCCCTCACTTAACGCTAATGTGAACCTAATCCTCTCTTTCTATTCTTGTGTTTATTGCTCTCAGCCTCCTATGCTAAAGCCCTAGTTTCTAGCCTGTAAATCCCATTTTAAAATTTTCAACTCTAACATACAAACTCATAGCCTCTAAATGCAAAATACCCTAACACCTTATCTTCCTAAATACAATCCTTATTCATACC